>CM042437.1:1169819-1174819 GCA_023631565.1 Gymnocephalus cernua | reverse complement strand
CAGTCGCCGAGCCCCTTTACTTGACCCAAGATTTCCCGCCGCTTCCGCCTCCTCCTTCTCCGCCCGCGAGACGGCCTGTCCGGACGCCCTCCCCGCCCCTCGACCAGGACTTCCGAGCGGCACTGCCTGTGGAGCGCTGGGCGGAAAACGTCAACAGATACTACGGCTCCCAGAGGGCAACGGGCGGAGCGGCGGCGCACGGCGAGGAGCTGTCGGAGCTGGAGTCTCTGTACCAGGCGAGCCTGCTGGCTCCCAGCATGCACCGGGGCAGCCGAGGAGTCAGTCCTCAGCCAACAAGCAACAAACAAGGTAGGAAGTTCAGCGGTGACTTATTGGGACTTTGTCTTATTCCCCGTATCACCCACCGCTAGCCTAGCTTAGCACAGATCCTGGAGGTAACCGGCTCCATCTAGCCTAGCTTAGCACAGATCCTGGAGGTAACCGGCTCCATCTAGCCTAGCTTAGCACAGATCCTGGAGGTAACCGGCTCCATCTAGCCTAGCTTAGCACAGATCCTGGAGGTAACCGGCTCCATCTAGCCTAGCTTAGCCCAGATCCTGGAGGTAACCGGCTCCATCTAGCCTAGCTTAGCACAGATCCTGGAGGTAACCGGCTCCATCTAGCCTAGCTTAGCACAGATCCTGGAGGTAACCGGCTCCATCTAGCCTAGCTTAGCACAGATCCTGGAGGTAACCGGCTCCATCTAGCCTAGCTTAGCACAGATCCTGGAGGTAACCGGCTCCAACTAGCCTAGCTTAGCACAGATCCTGGAGGTAACCGGCTCCATCTAGCCTAGCTTAGACCAGATCCTGGAGGTAACCGGCTCCAACTAGCCTAGCTTAGCACAGATCCTGGAGGTAACCGGCTCCATCTAGCCTAGCTTAGACCAGATCCTGGAGGTAACCGGCTCCATCTAGCCTAGCTTAGCACAGATCCTGGAGGTAACCGGCTCCATCTAGCCTAGCTTAGACCAGATCCTGGAGGTAACCGGCTCCAACTAGCCTAGCTTAGACCAGATCCTGGAGGTAACCGGCTCCAACTAGCCTAGCTTAGACCAGATCCTGGAGGTAACCGGCTCCAACTAGCCTAGCTTAGACCAGATCCTGGAGGTAACCGGCTCCATCTAGCCTAGCTTAGCACAGATCCTGGAGGTGTTGTGATTTGTATAGTCACAGCGTGTACAAATAACAAGGTCACATGAGACACAGCCATCTTCTAACCGTATATAAACTGGGAACTATATTCTCAGAAGGCGAAGCACTGCTGAGATCTGCAGACACAGACTCAAGTGTGTGTGTGTGTGTGTGTGTGTGTGTGTGTGTGTGTGTGTGTGTGTGTGTGTGTGTGTGTGTGTGTGTGTGTGTGTGTGTGTGTGTGTGTGTGTGTAGGTTTGAGGAGGATGCTGTCTGGATCTGGACGGTCCAAAACACCGACGGCTGAGATCGAGAGAAACGCCTACAGATCACCAGTTACACCTCATAAGGTACAGCTGACCGTGTGTGTGTGTGTGTGTGTGTGTGTGTGTGTGTGTGTGTGTGTGTGTGTGTGTGTGTGTCCGTTTTAATAATTTTTGGGATGATGGATTTGGGTGTATATTCATGGGTGTATATTCATGGGTATATATTCATGGGTATATATTCATGGGTGTATATTCATGGGTGTATATTCATGGGTGTATATTCATGGGTGTATATTTATGGGTGTATATTTATGGGTATATATTTACGGGTATATATTTACGGGTATATATTTATAGGTATATATTTATGGGTATATATTTATAGGTATATATTTATGGGTGTATATTTATGGGTATATACTTACGGGTGTATACTTATGGGTGTATATTTATGGGTGTATACTTATGGGTGTATATTTATGGGTGTATATTTATGGGTATATACTTATAGGTATATATTTATGGGTATATATTCATGGGTATATATTCATGGGTGTATATTCATGGGTATATATTCATGGGTATATATTCATGGGTGTATATTCATGGGTGTATATTCATGGGTGTATATTTATGGGTATATATTCATGGGTGTATATTCATGGGTGTATATTCATGGGTGTATATTTATGGGTATATACTCATGGGTATATATTTATGGGTATATATTTATGGGTATATACTTATAGGTATATATTTATGGGTGTATATTTATGGGTGTATATTTATGGGTATATATTTATGGGTATATATTCATGGGTGTATATTTATGGGTGTATATTTATGGGTATATATTTATAGGCGTATATGTATGGGTATATATTCATGGGTATATATTTATGGGTGTATATTTATGGGTATATATTTATAGGTATATATTTATGGGTGTATATTTATAGGTATATATTCATGGGTGTATATTCATGGGTATATATTCATGGGTGTATATTTATGGGTGTATATTTATGGGTATATATTTACGGGTATATATTTACGGGTATATATTTATAGGTATATATTTATGGGTATATATTTATAGGTATATATTTATGGGTGTATATTTATGGGTATATACTTACGGGTGTATACTTATGGGTGTATATTTATGGGTGTATACTTATGGGTGTATATTTATGGGTGTATATTTATGGGTATATACTTATAGGTATATATTTATGGGTATATATTCATGGGTATATATTCATGGGTGTATATTCATGGGTATATATTCATGGGTATATATTCATGGGTGTATATTCATGGGTGTATATTCATGGGTGTATATTTATGGGTATATATTCATGGGTGTATATTCATGGGTGTATATTCATGGGTGTATATTTATGGGTATATACTCATGGGTATATATTTATGGGTATATATTTATGGGTATATACTTATAGGTATATATTTATGGGTGTATATTTATGGGTGTATATTTATGGGTATATATTTATGGGTATATATTCATGGGTGTATATTTATGGGTGTATATTTATGGGTATATATTTATAGGCGTATATGTATGGGTATATATTCATGGGTATATATATTATGGGTGTATATTTATGGGTATATATTTATAGGTATATATTTATGGGTGTATATTTATGGGTATATATTCATGGGTGTATATTTATGGGTATATATTTATGGGTATATATTATAGGTATATATTTATAGGTATATATTCATGGGTGTATATTTATGGGTATATATTCATGGGTGTATATTTATGGGTATATATTTATGGGTATATATTTATGGGTATATACTTATAGGTATATATTTATGGGTGTATATTTATGGGTATATATTTATGGGTGTATATTTATGGGTATATATTTATGGGTATATATTCATGGGTGTATATTTATGGGTATATATTTATAGGCGTATATTTATGGGTATATATTCATGGGTGTATATTTATGGGTGTATATTTATGGGTGTATATTTATGGGTGTATATTTATGGGTATATATTTATGGGTGTATATTTATGGGTATATATTCATGGGTATATATTTATGGGTATATACTTATAGGTATATATTTATGGGTGTATATTTATGGGTATATATTTATGGGTGTATATTTATGGGTATATATTTATGGGTATATATTCATGGGTGTATATTTATGGGTGTATATTTATGGGTATATATTTATAGGCGTATATTTATGGGTATATATTCATGGGTGTATATTTATGGGTATATATTTATGGGTGTATATTTATGGGTATATATTCATGGGTATATATTTATGGGTATATATTTATGGGTATATATTATAGGTATATATTTATGGGTTTATATTTATGGGTGTATATTTTTGGGTTTATATTTATGGGTATATACTTTTGGGTATATATTTATGGGTGTATATTTATGGGTTTATATTTATGGGTATATATTTATAGGTATATATTATGGGTGTATATTTATGGGTTCATATTTATGGGTATATATTTATAGGTATATATTTATGGGTTTATATTTATGGGTTTATATTTATGGGTATATATTTATAGGTATATATTATGGGTGTATATTTATGGGTATATATTTATGGGTATATACTTATAGGTAGATATTTATGGGTATATGTTTCTAGGTATATATTTATGGTTGTATATTTATGGGTGTATGTTTATGGGTTTATATTTATAGGTATATATTTATGGTTGTATATTTATGGGTTTATATTTATGGGTATATATTTATAGGTATATATTTATGGTTGTATATTTATGGGTTTATATTTATGGGTATATATTTATAGGTATATATTTATGGTTGTATATTTATGGTTGTATATTTATGGGTTTATATTTATGGGTATACATTTATAGGTATATATTTATGGGTTTATATTATGGGTGTATATTTATGGGTTTATATTTATGGGTATATATTTATGGGTATGTACTTATAGGTATATATTTATGGGTATATATTCATGGGTGTATATTTATAGGTATATATTTATGGTTGTATATTTATGGGTATATACTTATGGGTATATATTTATGGGTATATACTTATGGGTATATATTTATGGGTGTATATTTATAGGTATATATTTATGGGTGTATATTTATAGGTATATATTTATTGGTGTATATTTATAGGTATATACTTATAGGTGTATATTTATTATTTATTTTTGCGGATGAATAAATTGAACCTTTGATACCAAAAGAGTATCTTAAATAAGTAAAGTTGGTAACAATGTAATTCCGTTATTGCGTGCTGACCTGTGACCTCTGACCTGTGACCTCTGACCTGTGACCTTGTGCAGCCGCCGTCTGGTGAAGACGAGAGCTACAGCGCTGCCAACCTGCGGCGCCTCGCTCGCAGCCTGAGTGGAACCGTCATCGGGTCCCGACCCCAAAACCTCGGCTCCTCCCACAGCTGCGTATGTCACGCACACACACACACACACACACACACACACACACACACACGCTCACAGACACACACGCACGCACACACACACACACGCACGCACGCACCGAGACACATTTTCAACATACG
>CM042437.1:1154819-1164819 GCA_023631565.1 Gymnocephalus cernua | reverse complement strand
GTGATTATTTACATGGAGTCTGGCTCTATACACACTAAAAGTAGTGATTATTTACATGGAGTCTGGTGTAGTTCGGTGATGGAGATTTAATTCTGGACCAATGTCAAAGATTGTTGTTCCCATCAGTCACTTAGACACAGAAACATGGAGAAACAGGGTCCAGGTTGAAAAATCCAGAAGTTCCCCTTTAATGCATGAACACATGAATGCTGTTTTTAATAACTTTATTAAAACACACATACCCAAGTCTGGTCTGAAAAACATTCACAGCTGCACATTACTCAAAATACTTACAATTATAATCAAAGAAAAACACTTTAAGAGAAAAATATATATTGATTACTTCTTCCTGATTTGATTCTCCATCGCTGCAGCCACGGACAGGATGTGTTCCTTTCAAAGTAAAAGACTTCAGAGTTCAACATAATTAACAGTTATGAAGTTTAAAGTTTATGGGTATTTTATTTTTTTGGTTTTGTGTTGGTTTGCTTCGCCAGATTTGATTTTTGGTATATTTTTGATGCTTATTTTTCTACACTGTAGACTTATAACAGAGATGATTAAAATGTTTAAAGGAAAAGTGTCTTTTGGTTTTTTATTTTATTCTAGAAGGAAATCATCAGCTGTTGAACTGTGTGTGTGTGTGTGTGTGTGTGTGTGTGTGTGTGTGTGTGTCTCTGTGTGTGTGTCTCTGTGTGTGTGTGTGTGTGTGTGTGTGTGTATGTGTGTGTGTGTCTCTATGTGTGTGTGTGTGTGTGTGTCTCTGTGTGTGTGTGTGTGTGTCTCTATGTGTGTGTGTGTGTGTGTCTCTGTGTGTGTGTGTCTGTGTGTGTGTGTGTGTGTGTGTGTGTGTCTGTGTGTGTGTGTCTCTGTGTGTGTGTGTGTGTGTGTGTCTCTATGTGTGTGTGTGTGTGTGTGTCTCTATGTATTTGTGTGTGTGTCTCTATGTGTTTGTGTGTGTGTGTCTGTGTGTGTGTGTGTGTGTGTCTCTGTGTGTGTGTGTGTGTGTGTGTGTGTGTGTGTGTGTGTGTGTGTGTGTGTGTCTCTATGTGTGTGTGTGTGTGTGTGTGTCTCTATGTGTGTGTGTCTCTATGTGTGTGTGTGTCTCTGTCTGTGTGTGTGTGTGTGTGTGTGTGTGTGTGTCTCTGTGTGTGTGTGTGTGTCTCTGTGTGTGTGTGTGTGTGTGTGTGTGTGTGTGTGTGTGTGTGTGTGTGTGTGTGTGTGTGTGTGTGCTTTCGTTTTCATCCTGATGCGTTAATCAATTTAAAAATAATAAAATAATAAGTCCTGCATTACTTAAGTAATTTATTAAATATAAAAAGTCACAAAAAGTAAAATTTCTGAAAAGATCTTTTATATACCGATATATATATATATATATATATATATGTATATAAAAGATCTTTTATTTATATATATATATATATATATATATATATATATATATAAAGTCAGAAAAAAAACTAGAAAGTCTGAGTCATAAGACAAAAAACAAACAGAAATACATCATTTTTCAGTGTAAAGTAACATGAAACTGGAAGTACTTTTACTTTGAGATTGTACTTTACAGTATTTCCATTAATGGAGACTGATGAGTGCTAAATATACTACTCAATATATATGTAGTATATACAGTACTCTATAATTAGAGAGCTGAATTCTGAAACTATATTATTTAAAATCAGAGAAACAGATCAGATAGATAAAACCTTTTTATTAAGTAACAGACAGTTTATATAAATATATATTTATGTATATATATATATATATATATATATATATATATATATATATATATATACTTGTTATACCGGTTCTTTACAAACATTACAGGCGGCTTTACAAACAAATATTTTCTTTACATAAAGCAAATCTTCCCTTTAAAGACGCAAACACAAGACGTGATGTTTAATTTATCTTCTCCGAGAGAAAGTATCTCGCGTAGTCAGACCTTCCTCCACAGCGCTGCGGAGGAGGGTCTGTCTAGTTCACACAGCATTCCTGGATGGGAGGAAAACGTGCTCTGGTTTATTGGCATTTCTTTAAACCAATCACAATCATCTTGGGCGGGGCTACGCTCCGGACGGAGCCACGGTGCCTCTGCTAAATAGCCTCAGGAAGGAACTTGTTTTGGTGGAACATGTGTACGTTCAGAAGTAGTTTTAGTCGTGCAACAGAAAACTCAGATTGGACAGATAGTCTAGCTAGCTGTCTGGATTTACCCTGCAGAGATCTGAGGAGCAGGTAACCAGAGTCCTCACAAATCAGCCGGAGGTTAGAACGCCAACACAGAGACAGAGGAAGGGGACGGACAAAAACTTGGAAAAACGTGACAAAAATGGAAGAAAGTGACCAAAAAATTGGAAAGAAGGGACAAAAAAATTGGGAAAAAGTGACAAAAAATCGGAAAAAAGTGACAAAAAATCGGAAAAAAGTAACAAAAAAATTGGAAAAAAGTCACAAAAAATTGGAAAAAAGTCACAAAAAATTGGAAGAAAGTAACAAAAAAATTGGAAAAAAGTCACAAAAAATTGGAAGAAAGTAACAAAAAAATCGGAAAAAAGTAACAAAAAAATCGGAAAAAAGTAACAAAAAAATTGGAAAAAAGTGACAAAAAACTTAAGTGACAAAAAATTGGAAGAAAGTGACAAAAAAAAAAAAAAATTGTAAAAAAAAAAAAAATTACAAAAAAATCAAAAAATTGTAAAAAAAAAGTGACAAAAAAGCTTGAAAAACCAGAGTCCTCACAAATCAGCCGGAGGTTAGAACGCCATCACAGAGACGGAGGAAGGAGACGCACATCCGGGAGAAATGAGGGACATCTGGTGGAATTTCCGACAGACAAATGTATTGTATAAATGTTCCACACGGCTTGCCATACATCCTACAATCAGTCTTTGTGATGTGCTGGTGTATAAAAACACACCAACCTTTTAACGACAAACAGAAACCACACACACGCTTTGTTCAACTTTTTGGAAGTTTTTTGAGAAGTTTTTGGCACTTCTTGGAAGTTTTTTTTATCACTTTTTGGCACTTTTGGGATTTTTTTGGCACTTTTGGGAAGTGTTTTGAAGGTTTTGTAAGTTTTTAGAAAAGTTTTTGGCACTCTTTGGAAGTTTTTGGAAGTTTTTGAGAAGTTTTTGGCACTTTTTGGAAGTTTTTGTGGCACTTTCTGGAAGTTTTTTGAAAGTTTTTTTTTATCACTTTTTGGCAGTTTGGGGAGCTTTTGGAAGTTTTGGGGAGTTTTTGAGAAGTTTTTGGCACTTTTTGGAAGTTTTTTGGAAGTTTCTCGAAGGTTTTGGAAGTGTTTTGGCACTTTTCGAAAGTTTTTTGAAAGTTTTTGCCACTTTTTGGAAGTTTTTGGAAAAGTTTTTGGCACTCTTTGGAAGGTTTTGGAATTTTTTGGCACTTTTTGGAATTTTTTGGTGCTTTTTTCTACACAAACAGAAAACCCACTTCTCACTTCTGACGTCTTTTTGAAAATCCTATTTTCCGATGCGTTTGCCGATGTCGTCCAACGTGTCTTTGGTCACTTTCTTCAGACACCAACAGGAAAACAGGACTGTTTTATATATTTAAGGCTTTTAGTCGCGTTTGCTGTGTTTTTCTGACAGCTGACGGGGGCGTCGATTGGTTTAAATAAGTCTGAACTCCCAGAGTCTCTGATCTGTCCTCTGATTGGTCGACAGCCCCGTCAGGTGGTCGCGTGGAGCAGCCATCTGACTCCTCCCTCCCAAGTTTATGGCACTTTTCAGACACAAATAGGATTTCTTTCATGCTTCTTTTTATCATTTTTTTTTTTTTTTTTCGACACAAACAAAAACCACAAACAAGAAAAACACTTTTTTGGAAGTTGTTGCCGCTTTTTCAGCCAAAAACAAAAAAAACACAAACGGGAACCATAAATAACAAACACACTTTTTTTTTTTTTTTACGTTTTTGTCGCTTTTTTTCCAAAGCAAGTGTAAAATAACTTCTTTCCTCTGATTGGTCGAACACATTGTCCTCTGACTCCGCCCACGCTCCTCGTTTCAGTGCCAGCCGCGCCTCCTCCGCTGAGCGTCTCCTCCGGCCGCCAGCAGCAGGGAGGCTCCTGATTGGCTGGATGGGACCGGAGCGACACCTGGAGAGGAAAGGAAGGAAGGAAAGGAAAGGAGGCTGAACCGAGGAACCAGGAAACACAAACAGGAAACACTGTTTTCGGCACTTTTTCCAAAGTTTTTGTTGCTTTTTTTGGGACACTTTTTTGCCTTTTTTAAACATGTTTTTTTTAAAGGCTTTTTTTTTCGACAGAAACACAAGCAGGCAACAAGGGTTTAAATGAAGAATGTCTAATAAGGGGAGAAGTTGTACTATACTAACCAGTCCCTCCAGAAAAACAAAGAGTTTTTGTGATTGTTGCGGCAAAAATCCTTGATTATGCGGCACGTTTTCTTAATAAATGTGATGGAATATTCTCTATATGATATTTATGCAATTTTATGCGATGAAATTGCGGGAACTTGCAAAAACTGCGGTTTGATGAAAAACCTCACCTGTCATCTCAACTGTCGTCTCACCTGTCACCTCAGCTGTCATCTCACCTGTCGTCTCACCTGTCACCTCACCTGTCGTCTCACCTGTCGTCTCACCTGTCTCTTCACCTGTCACCTCACCTGTCGTCTCACCTGTCGTCTCACCTGTCACCTCACCTGTCGTCTCACCTGTCATCACACCTGTCGTCTCATCTGTCACCTCAGCTGTCATCTCACCTGTCGTCTCACCTGTCACCTCACCTGTCGTCTCACCTGTCGTCTCACCTGTCTCTTCACCTGTCACCTCACCTGTCGTCTCACCTGTCGTCTCACCTGTCACCTCACCTGTCGTCTCACCTGTCATCACACCTGTCGTCTCATCTGTCACCTCACCTGTCGTCTCACCTGTCGTCTCACCTGTCACCGCACCTGTCGTCACACCTGTCGTCTCACCTGTCGTCTCACCTGTCTCTTCACCTGTCATCTCATCTGTCGTCTCACTTGTCGTCTCACCTGTCGTCTCATCTGTCACCTGTTGTCTCACCTGTCGTCTCACCTGTCATCTCATCTGTCGTCTCACCTGTCGTCTCACCTGTCGCCTGACCTGTCGTCTCACCTGTCACCTCAACTGTCATCTCAACTGTCGTCTCACCTGTCGTCTCATCTGTCACCTCAGCTGTCATCTCACCTGTCGTCTCACCTGTCGCCTCACCTGTCGTCTCACCTGTCGTCTCACCTGTCTCTTCACCTGTCACCTCACCTGTCGTCTCACCTGTCGTCTCACCTGTCACCTCAACTGTCGTCTCACCTGTCGTCTCACCTGTCACCTCACCTGTCGTCTCACCTGTCATCACACCTGTCGTCTCATCTGTCACCTCACCTGTCGTCTCACCTGTCGTCTCACCTGTCTCTTCACCTGTCACCTCACCTGTCGTCTCACCTGTCGTCTCACCTGTCACCTCACCTGTCGTCTCACCTGTCATCACACCTGTCGTCTCATCTGTCACCTCAGCTGTCATCTCACCTGTCGTCTCACCTGTCACCTCACCTGTCGTCTCACCTGTCGTCTCACCTGTCTCTTCACCTGTCACCTCACCTGTCGTCTCACCTGTCGTCTCACCTGTCACCTCACCTGTCGTCTCACCTGTCATCACACCTGTCGTCTCATCTGTCACCTCACCTGTCGTCTCACCTGTCGTCTCACCTGTCACCGCACCTGTCGTCACACCTGTCGTCTCACCTGTCGTCTCACCTGTCTCTTCACCTGTCATCTCATCTGTCGTCTCACTTGTCGTCTCACCTGTCGTCTCATCTGTCACCTGTTGTCTCACCTGTCGTCTCACCTGTCATCTCATCTGTCGTCTCACCTGTCGTCTCACCTGTCGCCTGACCTGTCGTCTCACCTGTCACCTCAACTGTCATCTCAACTGTCGTCTCACCTGTCGTCTCATCTGTCACCTCAGCTGTCATCTCACCTGTCGTCTCACCTGTCGCCTCACCTGTCGTCTCACCTGTCGTCTCACCTGTCTCTTCACCTGTCACCTCACCTGTCGTCTCACCTGTCGTCTCACCTGTCACCTCAACTGTCGTCTCACCTGTCGTCTCACCTGTCACCTCACCTGTCGTCTCACCTGTCATCACACCTGTCGTCTCATCTGTCACCTCACCTGTCGTCTCACCTGTCGTCTCACCTGTCACCTCACCTGTCGTCTCACCTGTCTCTTCACCTGTCATCTCATCTGTCGTCTCACCTGTCACCTCACCTGTCGTCTCACCTGTCATCACACCTGTCGTCTCACCTGTCACCTCACCTGTCGTCTCACCTGTCGTCTCACCTGTCACCTCACCTGTCGTCTCACCTGTCTCTTCACCTGTCATCTCATCTGTCGTCTCACTTGTCGTCTCACCTGTCGTCTCATCTGTCACCTGTCGTCTCACCTGTCGTCTCACCTGTCATCTCATCTGTCGTCTCACCTGTCGTCTCACCTGTCGTCTCACCTGTCGTCTCACCTGTCGTCTCACCTGTCGCCTCACCTGTCGTCTCACCTGTCACCTCAACTGTCGTCTCACCTGTCGTCTCACCTGTCGTCTCAACTGTCACCTCACCTGTCTCCTCACCTGTCTCCTCACCTGTCACCTCACCTGTCTCCTCACCTGTCGTCTCACCTGACGCCTCACCTGTCGTCTCCCTCCGGCTGCGACGTTTTCCTCCTTTCTTCTTCTCTTTCTTCTCGTCTCTGCTCTGCAGCAGCTGCCACAGTTTGTCCAGCTCCAGCGTGGCGGCGGACGCCGCCAGCACGTCGGCGTTGCTGAACACGTTCTTAAACGTTCGCAGATGTTCCTCCAGGCCGCGCTTCAGCCACGTCACCTCCGCCTGCAGCGCCGCGTCGGGCGCCGCCGTCTCCAGCCGCAGAACCTGCAGCGAGAGGGGGGGAAGTAAGAACTTTCTACTTCTACTCCGCTACATTTCAGAGAGAAATATTGTACTTTTTACTCCACTACATTCATCTGTTACAGCTTTAGTTACTAGTTACTTTAGTTACTAGTTACTTTACACATTAAGATTCCTGCACACAAAACACACGTAATTTATAAAATCTGATGTTTTATTCTAAAGTAAACTAGCCGACAATATAACGGCTACAAGTCCAGCTGAGACAATCAGACCATTAAACACATGTACGTGTGTGTGTGTGTGTGTGTGTGTGTGTGTGTGTGTGTGTACATGTGTGTGTGTGTATACGTGTGTGTGTGTATACATGTGTGTGTGTGTGTGTGTGTGTACATGTGTGTGTGTATAAGTGTGTGTCTGTGTGTGTGTGTCTGTGTATAAGTGTGTGTACATGTGTGTGTGTGTCTGTGTGTGTGTGTCTGTGTATAAGTGTGTGTGTTTCTAAAATAGGAGGATTGTTCTTGACTTTTAATACTTTAACTGATGATACTTACACACTTTTTACTGAAGTAACATTTTCACTGCAGTACTTTTACTTGTAACAGAGTATTATTACAGTGTGGCATTAGTACTTAGGATCTGAATACTTCTCCCAGTGCTGACCTTTGTCTTCAGCTCCTCCACAGTCTTCTCGAGGTTCCACAGGTCGCCGCCGTCGGCCTGAAGGAGGCGCTGGCGTTCCCGCGCCGCACCGCCATCCGCTGGACGCCATCCATCAGAGAGGAGCGAAGAGGAGGGGGGGGGCTGGTCCGCTGACGGGAGCTCCACCCTGTCTCCTGGGAGACGGAAACGTTTTTTGACAAATTTTTTGCTTTTGATGCCGTATTTGTTGACACTTTGTTGACGTTTTTCTAAAACTTACCGCCTTTTTGAAAAATAATTGTGGATTTTTTCGATATTGTTTTTGTTAGTTAAAGATAATTGGAACACAAAAAATGTCAAAAATGACCAGAAAAAGATCATAAATGTGGATTCTTTCTTTTGTAAATCATTAAAAAAGACAAAAAATGTCAAAAACATTCATAAAACGTAAAAAAATAAATAAATACAACAATAAAAGTGTCTTAAAACATGAGTAGTTGTGTGTCTGTAGTTGTGTACCTGTGTAGTTGTGTACCTGTGTGTCTGTAGTTGTGTAGTTGTGTAGTTGTGTACCTGTGTGTCTGTAGTTGTGTACCTGTGTACCTGTGTGTCTGTAGTTGTGTAGTTGTGTAGTTGTGTACCTGTGTGTCTGTAGTTATGTAGTGGTGTAGTTGTGTGTCTGTAATTGTGTACCTGTGTGTCTGTAGTTGTGTAGTTGTGTAGTTGTGTAGTTGTGTGTCTGTAGTTGTGTACCTGTTTGTCTGTAGTTGTGTGTCTGTAGTTGTGTACCTGTGTGTCTGTAGTTGTGTAGTTGTGTAGTTGTGTAGTTGTGTGTCTGTAGTTGTGTACCTGTGTGTGTGTAGTTGTGTAGTTGTGTAGTTGTGTGTCTGTAGTTGTGTACCTGTGTGTCTGTAGTTGTGTAGTTGTGTAGTTGTGTGTCTGTAGTTGTGTACCTGTGTGTCTGTAGTTGTGTAGTTGTGTAGTTGTGTGTCTGTAGTTGTGTAGTTGTGTAGTTGTGTAGTTGTGTGTCTGTAGTTGTGTAGTTGTGTGTCTGTAGTTGTGTACCTGTGTGTCTGTCCATCAGGGCCTTGATGTTCTGCTCGTGTCCCCTGAGTGTCTCCTTCAGCGCGGGGATGCTGTGGGCCTCCTGGTCCTGGACGGGCCAGTCCAGGAACTCCAGAACCTCCTCGCCCAGCAGGATCTCCAGCACGTCGCTGTGGCGCACGGCGTCCGTCAGCAGCGAGCGGAAGGAGGCGGCGAGCCGCTGCATCTCGTCCCGCTGCTTCCTGTCCGCCTCCGTCAGCCCTGAGACGTTGACCTGCACCGCCGCCAGCAAGCTGCTCAGCTGCGTCAGGCGCTGGTCCAGTGACCAGCCGCCGCTCTGCTCCGACGCCACCGACGCCACCGACTCCCTGACCTGGGAGACGACAGGAAGCATGCTGGGTTTATTTCACAATAAAAGTCGTCATGAAATGTCGAAAACTCAAAAAACTAAACTAACGTAAACGTATCGCGTTTTTTTCAAATTTCTATTTGGACATCTTAGTAAACATAGAAAATATAATCAAAAATAAAGGAAAAAAGTTGAAAAGCAGCAAAAACATAAAAAAAAGGCAAAACAGGAAGCACGCTGGGTTTATTTCACAATAAAAGTCATCATGAAATGTCGAAAACTAAAAAAAAACTCCTTGAAATAAAATGCAGAAAAACGCTAAACTAACGTAAACGTATAGCGCTTTTTTCAAATTTCTATTTGGACATCTTAGTAAACATAGAAAATATAATCAAAAATAATGGAAACAATTGTGAAAAAAGTTGAAAAGCAACAAAAACATCAGAAAAAAGGCAAAAGATTGCCTAAAACGCTGAAAAAGCTACAAAAATTGTAGTTGTGTAGTTGTGTACATGTGTTTCTGTAGTTGTGTAGTTGTGTACCTGTGTACCTGTGCTATAGTTGTGTAGTTGTGTACCGGTGTACCTATGTTTCTGTAGTTGTGTAGTTGTGTACCTGTGTACCTGTGTTTCTGTAGTTGTGTAGTTGTGTACCTGTGTTATAGTTGTTTTGTTGTGTACCTGTGTACCTGTGTTTCTGTAGTTGTTTAGTTGTGTACCTGTGTTATAGTTGTGTAGTTGTGTACCTGTGTTATAGTTGTTTTGTTGTGTACCTGTGTACCTGTGTTTCTGTAGTTGTATAGTTGTGTACCTGTGTTATAGTTGTGTAGTTGTGTACCGGTGTACCTGTGTTTCTGTAGTTGTGTAGTTGTGTACCTGTGTTATAGTTGTGTAGTTGTGTAGTTGTGTACCTGTGTTATAGTTGTGTAGTTGTGTACCTGTGTACCTGTGTTATAGTTGTGTAGTTGTGTACCTGTGTACCTGTGTACCTGTGTTTCTGTAGTTGTGTAGTTGTGTACCTGTGTTATAGTTGTTTTGTTGTGTACCTGTGTACCTG
>CM042437.1:1147319-1149819 GCA_023631565.1 Gymnocephalus cernua | reverse complement strand
GGTGACAAAACCTGCTCTATAATTCATATTAAACTCAAAAGGTATCGAAAAAAGTAATCTATAAATAAATATGAATTCATATTATTGTTAATATGTTTATGATGTAATAATTATACATTTTCAAAGCGAATACAAAACAAAATACCAAAATATAAAATAGCCTACTGTAAATAACTGGGCAAAACTCATGGAAACGCCAATCAATGCTCTGATTTTCTGCTGCCCATTTTAATGATCAAGATGAGATTTTATTGATCCCGAGCTGGAGAAATTCGCTTAGGCAGCTCCAGATACTACGTAACCTGCATGCGTTCTTGAGTGTGTGGCGCAGCCGCCGGAGGATTTTGTGTGTGTGTGTGCGTGTGTGTGTGTGTGTGTGTGTGTGTGTGTGGGGGGGGGGGGGGGGGGGGGTCTGTTAACCGCCAAATCGCGATTCCTGTTGCTTCATCACCGCGGTAAGAAAAAATCCCATACCGTCACAGCCCTACCTGCAGCATCTTCTGGTGGCGTTTCAGCTTCACGTCGACGTCCATCTTGAAGCTGGTGAGGTTGTAGTGCAGCATTGCATGCTGGGAGTGCAGCATGATCTCCATGTCTCTCCGCTGGCCCTCCAGCTGCCTCTGGACCTCCCTGACGTGCTCAAACGCCTCTTCCAGTCTGGCGTCCAGCCGCTCGTCTGCCGCCTCGGCGTGGTCCGGGAGAACCGGGGGCGGCGGCTGTGGCTGTGGCTCCGCCCCCGGCCGGCTGCTCTTCAGCTGGGCCACGTCCTGCGCCAGCTCTCCTACCTGCCGGCTCAGATGCTCCAGGGAGCGGTTAAAGCCCTGCAGCACCGGCTGCAGCAGAGACATCACCAGCGCCATCATGTCGGGGGCAGGAAGGCCAGCGGGGGCATCTGGGTATGAGTGGGCATTGGTGTCTGGGTATGGGAGGGCAGTGTCTGGGTATGGGAGGGCAGTGTCTGGGTATGAGCGGGCATTGGCGTCTGGGTATGAGTGGGCATTGGTGTCTGGGTATGAGCGGGCAGTGTCTGGGTATGGGAGGGTGGCGTCTGGAGCGTCTGGGAGGGTGACGGCGTCTGCGTATGGAATAATAATTATTATTATTATTATATTTTTTCACCATTTTTCTTGCTTTTTTCAATGTTTCCCACTTTCATAGTTTCATTGATTAAAGGTGCTCTAAGCGATTTGATGCGTTTTTTAGGCTAAAAGATGTTTTTGTCACATACAGCAAAAACATCTCCTCACTATCTGCTATCTGCCTGTCCCCTGAACACACTGTAAAAAACATCTCCTCACTATCTGCTAGCTGCCTGTCCCCTGAACACACTGTAAAAAACATCTCCTCACTATCTGCTAGCTGTCTGTCCCCTGAACACACTGTAAAAAACATCTCACTATCTGCTAGCTGCCTGTCCCCTGAACACACTGTAAAAAACATCTCCTCACTATCTGCTAGCTGCCTGTCCCCTGAACACACTTTAAAAAACATCTCCTCACTATCTGCTAGCTGCCTGTCCCCTGAACACACTGTAAAAAACATCTCACTATCTGCTAGCTGCCTGTCCCCTGAACACACTGTAAAAAACATCTCCTCACTATCTGCTAGCTGCCTGTCCCCTGAACACACTGTAAAAAACGCGGTCTCTGCAGACAGCACAGGCTCCAAAAACGGCAACAATAACAAACTGTGCCAACCTGCACCACCAAACATAACAAACAGTCATCCAGCGTTCCAGCCAAGAACAAGAAAGATTTGGGGTTGGGGGGGGGGGGGGTTGTTAGTGCACGGAAGGGAGGGGGAGGGGACAGGATGTGGAGCAGGGAGGGGTGAGCTAGCCTCCATTTTGTTTGAAAATACTTCGAACGTCAACAAGAAGTGATGTCACCCAACGTCGCTTAGAGCAGCTTTCACCCTTTAACTGAGAAAATAATCAACAGATTATTTAAAAATGAAAACAATGGTTAGTTGCAGCCCGTCTATCTGAAACGTACCTTTAGCACGGTGTATTATTGTGTGTTAGTGTGTGTTATTATGTGTTATTGTGTGTGTTATTGTGTGTTATTGTGTGTGTTATTGTGTGTTATTGTGTGTGTTATTGTGTGTTACAGTTTTTTACAATCACTTTTCTACTAATTTCAGAACCTTGACGTCATTTTTCAAAACTCTAGACACAAAACTCAAAACGATCATCACTTGTAACACAGGCTGTACAATGTTCACAACATTGAATTGTGCATTCATATATTTAAATAAATCCGGCACAATTATTGGTTCAAAAAACAAATATATTGTGAAATACCATTGAAGCGTTACTTTAGATCACAGACACACAGGCTACCCATAGTTTCACTGACTCATCGTTCGTACAATCATTCAATATTGTAGTACAAAATAGGTGATACATGTTTCATTATGGTACTAGATGTAAATACATCCCTGTAAAAGTACTGCAGTAGTAGAGAGAATACAACAGACACAGTGGAATAATTGAACAAAA
>CM042437.1:1124819-1132319 GCA_023631565.1 Gymnocephalus cernua | reverse complement strand
AGTATCCAGTTGTACTAGTATCCAGATGTGTAAGTATCCAGTTGTTTGTATCCAGTTTTATTAGTATCCAGTTGTTTTAGTATCCAGTTGTTTTAGTATCCAGTTGTTTTAGTATCCAGTTGTTTAAGTATCCAGTTGTTGAAGTATCCAGTTGTATAAGTATCCAGTTCTTGAAGTATCCAGTTGTTTGTGTCCAGTTGTATTAGTATCCAGTTGTTTGTGTCCAGTTGTTTTATTATCCAGATGTTTAAGTATCCAGTTGTTTTAGTATCCAGTTGTTTTAGTATCCAGTTGTTTAAGTATCCAGTTGTTGAAGTATCCAGTTGTATAAGTATCCAGTTCTTGAAGTATCCAGTTGTTTGTGTCCAGTTGTATTAGTATCCAGTTGTTTGTGTCCAGTTGTATTAGTATCCAGTTGTTTAAGTATCCAGTTGTTTTAGTATCCAGTTCTTTAAGTATCCTTTTGTTTTAGTATCCAGTTGTTTAAGTATCCAGTTGTATTATTATCCAGTTGTTTAAGTATCCAGTTGTTTTAGTATCCAGTTGTTGAAGTATCCAGTTGTATAAGTATCCAGTTCTTGAAGTATCCAGTTGTTTGTGTCCAGTTGTATTAGTATCCAGTTGTATTATTATCCAGTTGTTTAAGTATCCAGTTGTTTAAGTATCCAGTTGTTGAAGTATCCAGTTGTATACGTATCCAGTTCTTGAAGTATCCAGTTGTTTGTGTCCAGTTGTATTAGTATCCAGTTGTTGAAGTATCCAGTTGTTTGTGTCCAGTTGTATTAGTATCCAGTTGTTTAAGTATCCAGTTGTTGAAGTATCCAGTTGTATAAGTATCCAGTTGTTTAAGTATCCAGTTGTTTGTGTCCAGTTGTATTAGTATCCAGTTGTTTAAGTATCCAGTTGTTTGTATCCAGTTGTATTAGTATCCAGTTTTATTAGTATCCAGTTGTTTAAGTATCCAGTTGTTGAAGTATCCAGTTGTTTGTATCCAGTTGTATTAGTATCCAGTTGTATTAGTATCCAGTTGTATTAGTATCCAGTTGTATTAGAATTAGAGTTTAGATACTCTGCCTGAACTTTTGTTGTTTTTTTGTCGTTTTTAGTATCGAGTTGTTTTAGTATCCAGTTGTTTAAGTATCCAGTTGTTTTAGTATCCAGTTGCTTTAGTATCCAGTTGTTTTAGTATCCAGTTGTTGAAGTATCCAGTTTTTGAAGTATCCAGTTGTTTTAGTATCCAGTTGTTGAAGTATCCAGTTGTATTAGTATCCAGTTGTACTAGTATCCAGATGTGTAAGTATCCAGTTGTTTGTATCCAGTTTTATTAGTATCCAGTTGTTTCAGTATCCAGTTGTTTTAGTATCCAGATGTTTAAGTATCCAGTTGTTTTAGTATCCAGTTGTTTTAGTATCCAGTTGTTTTAGTATCCAGTTGTTTTAGTATCCAATTGTTTTAGTATCCAGATGTTGAAGTACCCAGATGTTTTAGTATCCAGTTGTTTAAGTATCCAGTTGTTTTAGTATCCAGTTGTTTTAGTATCCAGTTGTTTTAGTATCCAGTTGTTTTAGTATCCAGTTGTTTAAGTATCCAGTTGTTTTAGTATCCAGTTGTTTTAGTATCCAGTTGTTTTAGTATCCAGTTGTATTAGTATCCAGTTGTTTTAGTATCCAGTTCTTGAAGTATCCAGTTGTTTAAGTATCCAGTTGTTTTAGTATCCAGTTGTATTAGTATCCAGATGTTTAAGTATCCAGTTGTTTTAGTATCCAGTTGTTTTAGTAGCCAGTTGTTTAAGTATACAGTTGTTTTAGTATCCAGTTGTTTTAGTATCCAGTTGTTGAAGTATCCAGTTGTATAAGTATCCAGTTCTTGAAGTATCCAGTTGTTTGTGTCCAGTTGTATTAGTATCCAGCTGTTTGTATACAGTTGTTTAAGTATCCAGTTGTTTTAGTATCCAGTTGTTGAAGTATCCAGTTGTATAAGTATCCAGTTCTTGAAGTATCCAGTTGTTTGTGTCCAGTTGTTTTAGTATCCAGTTGTTTAAGTATCCAGTTGTTTTAGTATCCAGTTCTTGAAGTATCCAGTTGTTTAAGTATCCATTTGTTTTAGTATCCAGTTCTTGAAGTATCCAGTTGTTTTAGTATCCAGTTGTATTAGTATCCAGTTCTTGAAGTATCCAGTTGTTTAAGTATCCATTTGTTTTAGTATCCAGTTGTATTAGTATCCAGTTGTTTGTGTCCAGTTGTATTAGTATCCAGTTGTTTTAGTATCCAGTTGTTTAAGTATCCAGTTGTTTAAGTATCCAGTTGTTTTAGTATCCAGTTGTTTAAGTATCCAGTTGTTTTAGTATCCAGTTGTTTTAGTATCCAGTTGTTTTAGTATCCAGTTGTTTAAGTATCCAGTTGTTTTAGTATCCAGTTGTTTTAGTATCCAGTTGTTTTAGTATCCAGTTGTTTTAGTATCCAGTTGTTTTAGTATCCAGTTGTTTAAGTATCCAGTTGTTTTAGTATCCAGTTGTTTAAGTATCCAGTTGTCTTAGTATCCAGTTGTTTTAGTATCCATGGTTACTGAAGCCCGTAACTTTTCCTGCACGTGAGTTTAAAACATCTGCTGTGAACTGTGATGCAATGTGTAGATCAGAGATCGCTGGAACAACATCAGAGAAAGTTCATCTTTAATCCCCCCCCCCCCCCTTATCTTCACGCCCTGCAGCCTCAGCTATTTATATATATTATCACGTCCTCGTTCAATCTGACAAAAAACATTTGTAAAAATCCTGGAGCTCTATCTGTAGTTTTTGAAGAAATCTCTACGTCTGGAAGCATCTGATCAGATTCAGCGATGAGTCAGGGAAACGGATGACATCAGACAGGATAACTTGCATGTTCATAGTTTGTTTCCTAAGCAGGAAGTCTCCTTCCTGTTTGGAGTAGTGGAGTACAAATCCAAATACTTGCACAGAACTCCCCCCCCCCCCCCCCCCCGCCGACAAAAGCGCTTAAGAAACCTAAACAAAACTCCAGCAAAACAAAAAGGTTTAAAAAAGCGTCCAACGACAGAAACGCAACATAAATGTTGGAAAAAAACTTCAAAAAACATCATCATCGAGATGTTAAAAAGTGTCCAAAACTACAGAAAAAACATCAAAGAAAACGCCTAAAACGTTGAGAAAAATCTTTCTTTTAAGTGTCAAAAACAAGTCAAAAGGGTTGAAAAAGCCTCAATAAACAACAAACTCAAAAAGGATGTGAGGAGGTGCAACGTGACGTCATGTTGCGTAAACATACACGCCCACTTTCTAAAGCCAAGTGGCGTGTTCATAATACGGCGTCAATTCACAAACAATTGCATTTTCACCCTTTCATACTACTCGCTACGGTGTAAATTCACACGCAATTGCACGGTAATTTAAGTCAATGTAGTCCAAAAACTGTTGATAAACACCCTAAAAAAGCGAGTATGCGTCTTGATAACACGCCAATAATGGCGTATGAATTGGCGTGTCATACATACACAACTTCTTGACATCAGTCTGCACAAGGAGATACAAAAAACGCCTTCAAAAAATTCTTCAAAACAATTCTAAAAAAAAAATTCTTCACAAAAAAATTCTTCAAAAAAAATCTCAAAAAAAAACTTTAATAAATAATTCTTCACAAAAAATCTTCTAAAAACTTCTTCCAGAAAACCTATTCAACATTCTTTTTAAAAAAATTCAAAAATAACTTCTTCAAAAAAATCTTCAAAAAAATCTTCAAAAATATTTCTTCAAAAAAACTTCAAAAAACTTCAAGAAACTTAAAAAAAACTTCAAAAAAAGATTCTTCAAAAAATTCTTCAAAAACATTCTTCACAAAACAACTCAACAAAATGTCTTCAAAAAAAAACTTTAAAAAAAACTTCTTAAAAAAATCTACAAAAAACTTCTTCAACAAAATTTCTTCAAAAAAAAACTACCCAAAAAAAATTCTTCAACAAAATTTCTTCAAAAAAACTTCAAAAAACTTCAAAAAAACTTCTAGAAAAACTTCAAAAAAATAATTCTTCAAAAAAAAATCTTCCTACAGGGATTTTCACCCTTTCATACCACTCGCTACGGTGTAAATTCACACGCAATCGCAAGGTAATGTAAGTCAATGGAGGCCAAACGGCGTTGATAAACACGCAAAAAAGCGAGTATGCGTCTTGATAACACGCCAATAATGGCGTACGCATCGGCGTGTCATACATACTGTACATACACCACTTCATGACATCAGTGTAGGAGATGAGATGCTGTTTGAACAACCTGACAGTAAACTGAATGATGGGAAGTTTAATTCCAGCCGTTACTTTTGTGATAAACGATTGTAATTTCCTTGAGTATTATTGCCTAACGTGAACTAAAACAGAAAGTGGAGTTCACACATTGACACGTTGTTCTTCTGTGATTAAAAAAAAAAAGCACCCTTGGTTACAAAAGGTCCCAAAATATCTGCAGGATTGTGTTGACCGTGTGAGACTGAAGAGATGGAAACTCTCCAACACAAACATGCGGCCGTTTGGTTTCATTTTGTGCCGTCAGTCATGTTGTAAGAAGTCAAACACAGAAGATCTTTATCTCAAAGTGTCACCGCCGCACAGCTGTCATCCGTCAAACTGTCACTTTTAAACCGCCGTTTGGAGAGCGTCCAAGAAGACGTTGACCTCGACTCCATTCCAGTCGTCTCCCATTCCCGTTAAAAGCCAGGCGCGTTTGGACCTTGGAGCATTGCTGTTATGATGGAGGATTTACACCCTAATATGTTTATTAGTGATCTTCTGCATGTGTGTGTGTGTGTGTGTGTGTGTGTGTGTGTGTGTGTGTGTGTGCGTGCTGCTGTGCGTCCCTGTGTGTGTAACAAGCATAGTGTGCACGTGCTGTGCACGAGCCTCGGAGCATTTTACTAATGTGCTGTTAAAATAACAATGAAATGCTGCGTTATTGACTTTAGACCAGGTTTTTGTTGGTCAATGGTGCCATCACTTCCTGCTGCCTCAAGATAGCAATACGCCCAGAATGCACCTGAACACACCTCCCTGTAAGACCAGCACGCCCAGAATGCACCTGAACACACCTCCCTGTAAGACCAGCACGCCCAGAATGCACCTGAACACACCTCCCTGTAACACCAGCACGCCCAGAATGCACCTGAACACACCTCCCTGTAAGACCAGCACGCCCAGAACGCACCTGAACACACCTCCCTGTAACACCAGCACGCCCAGAATGCACCTGAACACACCTCCCTGTAACACCAGCACGCCCAGAATGCACCTGAACACACCTCCCTGTAACACCAGCACGCCCAGAATGCACCTGAACACACCTCCCTGTAACACCAGCACGCCCAGAATGCACCTGAACACACCTCCCTGTAAGACCAGCACGCCCAGAATGCACCTGAACACACCTCCCTGTAAGACCAGCACGCCCAGAATGCACCTATACCAGGGGTGTCTAACTCCATTTCCCAGAAGGCCATACTGGAAAATTAGAATCACATCAAGGGCCAGACATGTAGAGATTATTGAGGTGTTTATTTAAGAGAAAAAGTCAAATATATTGACTGTATTACTGCATGTCTCATATATTGTAGTCTTCTCACTTACATTTTGGGCCTCATAAAGCCCCCGAAAAAGTTCGGCAAAAAAGTTCTTCAGCCAGCGACAAATACCAGCGTTCAAAATTAACCAGCCAAATGGCTAGTGAATGTTCAAATTTGATCAGCCACTTTAATAGATTACCATTGTTTTATTGCCACTTGCATATTTTACCAGCATTTGACTAGTAAATGGTGCTAATTTTGAACAAATACGTTGAAATAATACGCCATAAAAGTAGGAAAAAGGCCGAAAAAAGCATCCAAATTGTCTGAAAAAGAGCCAAAAACATCAGAAAGTGGCAAAAAAAACATTGTAAAAAGTGGGAAAAACTAGGTGGGCCTAAATTTATTGTGAACTTAAATTGAAATGCGGGCCAGATCACAACCTGCGAGGGGCCGGATTTGGCCCTCGGGCCTCGAGTTTGACACGTGTGACCTATACCGTTACTGCCGTGCATGTAAACGCACCGACAGACTGTCTCAGCTGCAGAATCTATCCACCTGCGTGATCTTCAGTCTGATAACACGGCCTTTAAATCCGCTTTTCTTTCGCCGCCGCGCTTTCATCTGCCAGCTGTGTGTCTCCTGATAGTCACGTTATCTGCAGCTTCAGCTCTCTTTCATCTGAATCCGTCTGCTCACCGAGCTTCTTCTTTTGCTTTTTGTTCAGGTTGGGTGAGCTTTTACTTTGAAAGGATTTCAGTGAGGCCTTCGATTATAAGACCAGAGAGAGGTAGCGGGGGTCGCGACACCTCGAGACACCGTGAGAACAAAGAAGGAAAGGCCGACCGTGACACACTGCTGCCGTCGAAATAAGAGCGCAGAGACAGGAAGACGTTACTTCAAAATAAGAGCATATGTGTCTCTTGATCTCTCTGCAGCAAATTGAAACCAATAGCTGGAAGGCAATCTATCTAAAAACTAATGATTAGGAAAATGATCAGCATGTAAAGTAAATGGTACATTTCTTTATTTAAACAAAGAATATTGACCTTAAATAAGAAGAGATGTAATGTATCGCCATACCGACCAGACTCCATGTAAATAATCACTACTTTTAGCGTGTATAGAGCCAGACTCCATGTAAATAATCAGGACTTTTAGCGTGTATAGAGCCAGACTCCATGTAAATAATCACTACTTTTAGCGTGTATAGAGCCAGACTCCATGTAAATAATCACTACTTTTAGTGTGTATAGAGCCAGACTTCATGTAAATAATCACTACTTTTAGCATGTATAGAGCCAGACTCCATGTAAATAATCACTACTTTTAGTGTGTATAGAGCCAGACTCCATGTAAATAATCACTACTTTTAGCGTGTATAGAGCCAGCATATCTCCAAATGTAAATGGGTGAATTAAGGGTTTATTCCAACCAGACCAGAGTGGTGATTGTTGGAACAGTGGAAAGATGAACCAAGACGGCTTTTTGGTAGTTTTATTTAGTTTCTGTCCACTTTGAATGAAGTGTGATTTACGATGATAAAAGTCCTGATTATTTACATGGAGTCTGGTGGAGTTTGGTGATGGTGATTTCGAGGCTGTTTCATGTCTCTTCTTGCAATCAAAGAACCAACTTTTTCACCTCCACTTCATCTACACTTAACTACCTGTTAACCTCTGACCCCTGAAGGATGTGGAACCCCCCCAGCCCCCCAGCCCCCCCGACCCCCCAACCAATCAACCCTGAGTCTCGGATGATAACAACGAGGCTAAAAACAACAGAGCGAAGCTGGAAAGCTGCTTTCCATTACTGCGACACAAAGAGCCCCGTCATCAGCTAATGGACACACACACACACAAACACATGCACACACACACACACACACACACACACACACGCACGCACACACACGCACGCACACACACACACACAC
>CM042437.1:1097319-1119819 GCA_023631565.1 Gymnocephalus cernua | reverse complement strand
CCTCTCTCCCTCTCTCCTTCTCTCCCTCCTCTCTCCCTCCCTCCTCCCTCCCTTCCTCTCTCTCTCCCTCCCTACCTACCTCCTCCCTCCTCTCTCCCTCCTCTCTCCGTCCTCCCTCCCTCCCTCCCTCCCTACCTCCTCCCTCCTCTCCCTCCTCCCTCCCTTCCTCTCTCTTTCCCTCGATGTTTTTTTATCACTTATTCTCCAATTTGTTTGTTTTTTTCGAAATTTTTGCTGTTTTTTTTCAAGTTTTTCAAACTTTTTTGAGACAATTCTGATGATTTTTTCAACTATTTTTTCTTCTCTTTTTCATACATTTTAAAAAACATTTTTTAAACATGTTAAAAAAATTCTCACTCTCCCTCCTCTCTCCCTCCTTCTGACTCTCCCTCCTCTCTCCCTCCTCTCTCCCTCCTTCTGACTCTCCCTCCTCTCTCCCTCCTCTCTCCCTCCTCTCTCTCCTCTCTCCCTCCTCTCCCTCCTCTCTCTCCTCTCTCCCTCAACTCTCTCCCTCCTTCTGACTCTCTCTCCTCTCTCCCTCCTCTCCCTCCTCTCTCTCCTCTCTCCCTCCTCTCTCTCCTCTCTCCCTCCTCTCTCCCTCCTCTCTCCCTCCTCTCTCCCTCCTCTCTCTCCTCTCTCCCTCCTCTCCCTCCTCTCTCTCCTCTCTCTCCTCTCTCCCTCAACTCTCTGCCTCCTTCTGACTCTCCTCTCTCCCTCCTTCTGACTCTCTCTCCTCTCTCCCTCCTCTCTCCCTCCTCTCTCCCTCCTCTCTCCCTCCTCTCTCTCCTCTCTCCCTCCTCTCCCTCCTCTCTCTCCTCTCTCTCCTCTCTCTCCTCTCTCTCTCAACTCTCTGCCTCCTTCTGACTCTCCTCTCTCCCTCCTTCTGACTCTCCCTCTTCTCTCCCTCCTCTCTCCCTCCTCTCCTTCCTCTCTCCCTCCTCTCCCTCCTCTCTCCCCCCTCTTCTCTCCCTCCTCTCTCCCCCCTCCTCTCTCCCTCCTCTCTTCACTTCAATCTTCTTCAATCTTGAATGAACAAAACAAACGTGACAGAATGAACGTGTCAGAGTGAGACATCCTCGTTAGTTTATTATCTGTATAATAATAATAACAACAGAGATAAACTAACCCAGGGTTGGCATAATGTACATTAGTTATAACTGGGAGAAAGTAAACAACATAATTAAAATATGTATGAGACCAACAAACAGAAAATCTCAGTGAATCAAAATCTAATATCTGCTCTTCTTAAAGACATGAACTCACAGCTTACAGACTGATGAAAACACAGTGAACTGAAGCAGGTTGTCCACAAGCTGCTAGCATGAGAAAACAGGTTGCTGGTTCAAATTCTTATATGGACCAGAGGGGGGGGGGGGGGGGGGGGGGGGGAGCGCCGGTCCATCGACATCTGCAGCCCCCCCCACCACCACACTCTGACATCTCTCCATTTGTGCATGTACTAAGCATGTGTGTGTGTGTGTGTCTGTGCGTGTGTGTGTTTGTGTGTTTGTGTGTGTCTGTGTGTTTGTGTGTGTCTGTGTGTGTGTGTTTGTGTGTGTGTGTGTTTGTGTGTGTGTTTGTGTGTGTGTGTGTCTGTGTGTTTCTGTGTGTCTGCGTGTGTGTCTGTGTGTGTGTGTTTGCGTGTGTGTGTGTGTTTGTGTGTGTGTGTGTGTGTGTGTGTGTGTGTGTGTGTGTGTGTGTGTTTGTGTGTGTGTGTGTGTGTGTGTGTTTGTGTGTGTTTGTGTGTGTTTGTGTGTGTGTGTTTGTGTGTGTGTGTGTTTGTGTTTGTGTGTGTGTGTTTGTGTGTGTGTGTTTGTGTGTGTGTGTGTGTGTGTGTGTGTGTTTGTGTGTGTTTGTGTGTCTGTCCTGTCAATAAAAAGCCTAAAGTGCCAAAAAAAAAATTAAAAAAATATTTAAAAAATATAAATGCACCAAAAATGTAAATAAAACAAAAAAGCATCAAAAGCATTGAAAAAGTGACAAAAATATTCGGAGAAAAGCGGGAAAAAAACGTCTGGAAAGCGATTAACATGTTGAAAAAAGTGACGAAAACACTAAAATGTAAAATATGAAAGTTGTATAAAGTGACTGAAACATTGAGATAGGGACAACAAAAGTGTTTTTTCATGGTTAACAGGAAGACAACACAAAGGGTTAAAAGCAGGGTGGATGTAGCCTGAGTCCACTTCTCTAGGTCACTGTTGTGTTAGTGTTGTTTTCCAGACTGCTGACATCTTGGTCTTCAACTCTGCAACAACACACAGAGGCCAAAATCTTGTCTAGGGCCCCTTTCTTCATGAAAATATACAGAACCAAGTCTGCAAGAGGATTCAGCCTAAGAAACACAATAGACAGGTAGGAGAGAGTAAATAGTGATGGGTCATTTATGTATCTCCATCCCATCATCAAAATGATGTCGGGCAGGAAAAGCAGCGTGTAAATTAGCAGCATCAGGACCAAAGTTCCTACAATTCGTCTTTTTTCCTCAGGCAGGATCGAGACGGAGGCAGACAGGGCTTTGAGAGTCGCACAGCAGAAGAATATCAGCAGTGGGAAGGGAAGGAACAGAAAGACAAGGGCGATGATATCTGGGATGTCAGGATTATCACCAAACCAAGTAAAAAGGTAGAGAGAAGGAACGGCCCAGGCCACGACACAGATCACCACAGTGGACTTGATGGTTCGTCTGCAGTGGTACCAAAGTGGGAAGACGATCAGCAAATACCTGAAATACAAGATAAACAGCTTCAGATTTCAATAATACAACGATCAGACACAGAAGGAGCTCCACATGCTGGATCAACATATTCTCATCAACAGGTTTCATACGCTATGGTACGAAAATGTACGCACAAGTCATATGTTATCGTACGAAATCAGGCGGCCGGCAACAGAGCCAACAAAAGTTGACTTTGAGCCGGTGTTGTGTCGAAGTCTGTTCTCCCGTTGAATATTGTTTCCTTGTGGTTAAAATACATAGCCCCCCCCGTAGTTAAGGTTAGGGAAGCACCGCAAGATGATGGTCCGTTCAGCGGTCGTGGCAGTTGAGTTTAGCAGACATGATGTTAAGTGGCAATGAGAGTTAAGTTTAGACACCAAAATGACTAGTTGAGTTTTCTCTACGAGGATCTTCACGCTCTTATACAGCAGCAGTCAATGTGCTGATGACAGTAATAAATACTAGAACACATACACATTACAGAGCTTTACTTTTCAGAGGTATATGTACGAATGGTTCATGAGAACAGGCTGGCTGGATAGACAGATACCTTTCCAGGGCGATGCACAACATGAAGCCAACACTGGTCATCAGACTGTAGTAGTGAATACTACTGTAGATAATGTTCATCATCAGGCTCTCAGGGTTCTCATGGTATGCCACGTAACAGATCATGCAGCAGAGCTGGATGAGGTCACAAATCAGAAGGTTGATGACGTAGATGGGAGCAACGTGATCATTTCGTACCTGCAGGAAAGTAAATCAGAGTAAATCTGAACTCTCTGCTCAGCAGTTGCAGTCAGTCAGCCGACCTCTTTTATCAAACTCTTCTGTGCTCTCAGGAACATCAGATATGATAACATATTCTCACTCCCAACTCGTCAAATACTGACACTTGGTCAGGACCCTGTGGTGTAATCTTTCAACGTGCAGGATAAAACCATTTAGGGTCAGGGTGGGGTCACTAACTGGACGTATAAGAGACCCACAGGACAAGAAGAGGACACGAAGCTTTGAGACTTGACTAAAGTCCTGTACAAGTGTTTCTGTCTTCATGTGCCGTAACTGTGTTCTATGTTTCTGCAGAACAGGAATCAGCTGGAAACCAGTTTTTAAACTAAGTCAAGCCTGTTAACTTAATGTTACTTTAAATCCTGTATAATTAATATATAAATATAATAAATGAAACTTGGTGCCCAACCCAGATGACGATCCTTAACAGACACATACAGTAAATCAATAAGTCTCATTCCTAATGTTCATACCATAGAGTAGAGAGAGTAGATGGCCACGAAGGTCAAAGGAAGGCCGATGGAAATGATGATGTACATCACCACATCTGTGATGAAGTTAGCTTTAGTGTGATCGTAGTCGTAGTGGAAGGTGCTGTTGGTGTAATTATTGGAGCCTGAGAGGATGTTGGTGTAGTTATTATAATCTAATGGTATTGGAGGTGGAAGGGTGAAGGTGCTGTTGTCCTGTGTCGTGTTGTTAACGTCCATTCTTCAGAGGGTAACCTGCAGGTCAGGAGATCAGGTTATAGAAAGGACATTTGGAATTTCAAAATGTTTGAATAAATCAACATTTTAACATGAAAATGATCCAGGGACCATTGATTGAGCAGATTTGTAGTTTCTTTGTATCTTTGTAGTTGTTTCTTTAACTGTTGTCGCTGCAGGACGGTTACCTGTTGTAACCTAACTGCCCCGGTCACGTGAAAGTCAACTTTTGTCTTTTTTAATGGTTGTTTCATTTACTGTTTCCCGCTCTCATTCCCCCTGCTCTGGTGTTTTCCCCTCTCATTCCCCCTGCTCTGGTGTATCCCCCTCTCATTCCCCCTGCTCTGGTGTTTCCCCCTCTCATTCCCCCTGCTCTGCTGTTTCCCCCCTCTCATTCCCCCTGCTCTGGTGTTTTACCCCTCTCATTCCCCCTGCTCTGGCGTTTCCCCCTCTCATTCCCCCTGCTCTGGCGTTTCTCCCTCTCATTCCCCCTGCTCTGGTGTTTCTCCCTCTCATTCCCCCTGCTCTGGTGTTTTACCCCTCTCATTCCCCCTGCTCTGGCGTTTCCCCCTCTCATTCCCCCTGCACTTGTGTTTCCCCCTCTCATTCCCCCTGCTCTCATTCCCCCTGTTCTGGTGTTTCCCCTCTCATTCCCCCTGCTCTGGCGTTTCCCCCTCTCATTCCCCCTGCTCTGGTGTTTCCCCCTCTCATTCCCCCTGCTCTGGTGTTTCCCCCTCTCATTCCCCCTGCTCTTGTGTTTCCCCCCCTCTCATTCCCCCTGCTCTGGAGTTTCCCCCTCTCATTCCCCCTGCTCCTAAATTACAGACTACGTTTAAGACAAATATTTTCTGTTTTACAAGTTTTTTTAAATGTTAGCAATAAGGAAATACTCGTAATTTTAGCTAAGAATCATATTATCAGAAGTTTCTGGACTTTGAACAGACATTGCTGTGAATTAGGTCGATTCGAAAGAAAACAACATACTGATTTAGAAGATTTGAAAGGTTTTGTGCATAAGGAACTACATTTATGACTTTCTCAAAAATTAAGTTTTCTGAAATCTTATGTTTAAAGATGCAAATGAGGAATTTTACAATGCTAACTTTTGGTGATTTTAGGAGAAATCTACGGAAACAAAGTGTAGAAACATAATGTTTTCTTTCCATTAGTCTGAAAAATACATCTGATGGAAGATTAATACATTGAAAAATTATATTTTTGCCTAAAATGTCTCGCCTCAAAAGTGATGAAGAAAAACTGATTAATCTTCTCATTTCACACTAAAACATCATTAACTGACCGTGCACTGTCTCTGGTTATATAACACGTTATCAACAGTCATATTCAGGTTTTTTGCATATCTCAGCTGTCCTCATTTCCTGGAAAACTACAGCAACAACATGCAAAAGATGAGAGCCATGGTCATTATGTGTCTTTTTATAATAATAATAATACCAATAATAATAATAATAATAATAATAATGATCATAATACATTTTATTTATATAATGCTTTTCATGGTACTCAAAGACACTTTTCAGGAAAAACCAGCACATATATCACATTAAAAACAGATATCAATAAAACCAACACATGAAACAAGCATATTAAAATCAATTAAAAACAGTAGACTCCGTACCTATCAGGTGAGAAGTATAAGACTTCTCTCCCTGTCTCTCTCTCCCTCTCCCTCATATATATATATATATATATATATATATATATATATATATATATATATTATATATATTATATATATATATATTATATATATATATATATATATATAGACATAACAAGGGGAGACAGACAACCTTTCAAAATAAGACAGAAAACAGACTATCAAAATAAGACAAAACACCAAAACCATGACAGAACCCCCCCTCCCCCCCCTCAAGGGACGGATCCCAGACGTCCCACAAAAAACAACCAAACAAACAAACAAACACCAACCCAAAGGAGGGCGAAAGAGTCTGGAGGAGGAAAAAAGAAGTCACTGGGGCACAGGGGACAGAAAGCGTTAGGGCACAGGAGACAGAGGGCAAAAGAGGCCCGGGGGAAACAGAGGGCCACTAGGGACAGAGGGCACTGGAGACACAGGGAACAGAGGGCACTGAGGCACAGGGAACGAAGAGCGCTGGGGCACAGGGGACAGAGAGCGCTGGGGCACAGGGGACAGAGAGCGCTGGGGCACAGGGGACAGAGAGCGCTGGGGAAAAGGCATGGCCCGGTTGGGGAAGCCGGACACCAGTTCGGGGGTCTGGCTAGCTAGCCGGGGGTCTGGGAAGTGGCTAGTTGACCGGGGAACAGGGAGGCTGCTAGACGGCCGGGACTCAAGGGAGCCACTAGCCGGCCGGGCTAGAGGCAGGTCTTTACACGGCCGGGACTCTAGGAACTCTGGGGGACCGCTACACGGCCGGGACTCAGGGAACTCTGGGGGGCCGCTACACGACTGGGACTCAGGGAACTCTGGGGGGCCGCTACACGGCAGGGATTCTGGGAACTCTGGGAACTCTGGGGGGCCGCTACACGGCAGGGACTCTGGGAACTCTGGGGGCCGCTACATGGCAGGGACTCTGGAAACTCTGGGGGGCCGCTACACGACTGGGACTCAGGGAACTCTGGGGGGCCGCTACACGGCAGGGACTCTGGGAACTCTGGGGGGCCGCTACACGGCAGGGACTCTGGGAACTCTGGGGGGCCGCTACACGGCAGGGACTCTGGGAACTCTGGGGGACCGCTACACGGCCGGGACTCAGGGAACTCTGGGGGGCCGCTACACGACTGGGACTCAGGGAACTCTGGGGGGCCGCTACACGGCAGGGACTCTGGGAACTCTGGGAACTCTGGGGGGCCGCTACACGGCAGGGACTCTGGGAACTCTGGGGGCCGCTACATGGCAGGGACTCTGGAAACTCTGGGGGGCCGCTACACGACTGGGACTCAGGGAACTCTGGGGGGCCGCTACACGGCAGGGACTCTGGGAACTCTGGGGGGCCGCTACACGGCAGGGACTCTGGGAACTCTGGGGGCCGCTACACGACTGGGACTCAGGGAACTCTGGGGGGCCGCTACACGGCAGGGACTCTGGGAACTCTGGGAACTCTGGGGGGCCGCTACACGGCAGGGACTCTGGGAACTCTGGGGGCCGCTACATGGCAGGGACTCTGGAAACTCTGGGGGGCCGCTACACGACTGGGACTCAGGGAACTCTGGGGGGCCGCTACACGGCAGGGACTCTGGGAACTCTGGGGGGCCGCTACACGGCAGGGACTCTGGGAACTCTGGGGGCCGCTACATGGCAGGGACTCTGGGAACTCTGGGGGGCCGCTACACGGCAGGGACTCTGGGAACTCTGGGGGGCCGCTACACGGCAGGGACTCAGGGAACTCTGGGGGGCCGTTTCACGGCAGGGACTCAGGGGACCTGCAACACAGGACACAGGGGGCAGAAATCTCTGGGGCGTTGACCAATGGCATAGTGTCTGTGGCAGTCTCTGAAGCACTGACCAATGGCAAAGTCTCTGAAGCACTGACCAACGGCAAAGTCTCTGAAGCACTGACCAACGGCAAAGTCTCTGAAGCACTGACCAACGGCAAAGTCTCAGAGGTGCTGACCAACGGCAAAATCTCTAGTGCGCTGACCAACGACAGAGCCTCTGGGGCGCTGGAGACCAGTGTAGACTCTGGGAGAAGCGTCAGCGTAGACTCTGGGAGAAGCGTCAGCGTAGACTCTGGGAGAAGCGTCAGCGTAGACTCTGGACGGCTGAACGTCAGCTCAGGAACAGAAGGGCTGCACGTCAGCTCAGGAACAGAAGGGCTGCACGTCAGTGGAGGCTCTGGGAGGTCGGACTGGGTCTGACGACTGGGGCCATGCCGTTTTTTCCTCCGCCTACGGCCTCCAAGGGTAGACCCTGGGATGATGGTCGGCGTCGACTCTGGGAGGACGGTCTGCGTCGACTCTGGGAGGACGGTCTGCGTCCACTCTGGGAGGACGGTCTGCGTCAACTCTGGGAGGAGCGTCAGCGTAGACTCTGGGAGAAGCGTCAGCGTAGACTCTGGGAGAAGCGTCAGCGTAGACTCTGGGAGAAGCGTCAGCGTAGACTCTGGGAGAAGCGTCAGCGTAGACTCTGGGAGAAGCGTCAGCGTAGACTCTGGACGGCTGGACGTCAGCTCAGGAACAGAAGGGCTGCACGTCAGCTCAGGAACAGAAGGGCTGCACGTCAGTGGAGGCTCTGGGAGGTCGGACTGGGTCTGACGACTGGGGCCATGCCGTTTTTTCCTCCGCCTACGGCCTCCAAGGGTAGACCCTGGGATGATGGTCGGCGTCGACTCTGGGAGGACGGTCTGCGTCGACTCTGGGAGGACGGTCTGCGTCGACTCTGGGAGGACGGTCTGCGTCGACTCCGGGAGGACGGTCTGCGTCGACTCTGGACAGCTAGACGTCAGCGGAGGTTCAGGACGGCTGGACGTCAGCGGAGGCTCTGGACGGCAGTACGTCAGCAGAGGTTCAGGTACACAGGTCAGCTCAGGCACAGGTACACAGGTCAGCTCAGGCACAGGGTCACTGGACAACAAGGGCTCTGGTCCGCTGGACAACACGGGCTCTGGTCCGCTGGACAGCTCAGGTCCGCTGGACAGCTCAGGCTCTGGTCCGCTGGACAGAGGTCGAAGCAGGGAATGGCGTTCGGACCGATTATGACCACGTCCTCTCTTGCGACCACGTTTGACACTGGTTAACTCAGGCTCGAGGTCACTGGACAACAAGGGCTCATGTCCGCTGGACAGCTCGGGCTCACATCCGCTGGACAGCTCCGGCTCACGTCCGCTGGACAGCTCGGGCTCTGGTCCGCTGGATAACTCGGGCTCTGGTCCGCTGGACAGAGGTTGAGAAAAGCTGCCAGGCTTGGAGTGTGGGAAGCCAAACTCCCGCTCTATAACCTGCCAGCGCACCTCCATAAGGTGATTAGCAAGGGCTGGGTCCTCCTCATGCAGAGATTGAAAAAAAACTTAATATAAGCTCACCATCAGAGTCCATCGGGTGAACATGGGGCTCAAAATCTGCTGGGTCCATTTTTGGTCAGCTCATTCTGTCAGGGTGGCTGCGAGGCTTGGACACAAATGCAGAGAGCAGACAGGGGCCTGTTGCACAAAACTAGGATAAGGGATTAAGCCAGGATATCTTGGTGATCCTGGCTCAATTGATCCGTAATCCGGTTGCACTAAAGATGGATAGGGGGCAGGAGGATATGTTATGGTATAAATTACCATGGAGATTTATTCTGTGGAGCTAGCCTGCTCCAGACCAGGCTAAATTCCAGGATCTATTTAATCTCATCCCTAATGTCAGTCAGCAGTCACCACAAATGGAAACCAATAGTTATTTCACTGCTCACTATACATTGTTATCACATATAACTAGACCCACTGTCATTATTTAAACGTTTGTGATCATTAATTTCAATGATTTTGGATAAATAATGATTTTTAGATGATGTTGCTATCATTAGATAATTTACAGTTTCCCATAGACTATGAGGCTATATATAAAATGATAGAATATTAGGGCCACAGAGGGAAAAAAAGATTGATGATTATGACTTCATAATATTGTAACCAGTTGTTTTAAAGGACAGTTGTTAAAATGACAGATGTGGGGCATTTCGTGAAATTGTACTTCAGTATGGTTTCATAAACAAAGACATGCTGATGTGCCAGAATATTAAGTATCACATTGTCATAAGTATCAAAACTGTAAAAATGAATATGTAGCTTTTCTGCAGAAAGAACCAGCCTCATAAATTTATGACTTTATCCTTTTTCTTCAGTGTGGCCCTAGTACTCTGTCATATAAACAAATACACATTCCATATTAATATAAAACACAATGTGTAACATTATGTTCCTTTATTGAACAAGGACAAAACAAAACAGGTAAACCATCAGCTCCTTTCGAAACTGAAGTCAGTGACTCTACAAGATGGAAAGCACAGAATCAAAGCATATTATACAAAATGATACATACACATTCAAAGGTCTGTATATAACACACCCTGCATGTCTGCACACTAAAATAAATGCAGGACAAATCCATACACATCAACTGAACAGACAAATGAATGGATGCAGTAGCCTCCCTGCAGCCTTGTATTACACACAGTATACCGCACAATCATCATAAGGCCAAATTCGTAAAAAAACAAACCCAAAAAAAACCAAAGTCCTCTGCCACCGCAGGACATATTTAACCAAAATTGAAAGCACACATACTAACTAAAATAATTCAACACATATTGGTCCCTCAGCAGCCAACCACTGTCGTCATCAGGGAAGATTGTCGGATTGTCCCAGTCCATGGCTGGTGGCACTCTGGGGGCCCTCTCCTTCCTCAGGCAGGCCACATAGTGGAGGACAGCACAAGCCACAGTAATATCACATGCCCTCACAGGGCTGACCCTTAATTTGTGAAGGCAGTGAAAGCGTGCCTTCAGGAGGCCAAAGGTCATTTCAACTCTGGCCCTGGTCCTGGCATGGGCATGGTTGTAGGCCTGCTGTGCTTCCTGGGGGTCTGTGAAAGGTGTCAGGAGAAAAGGCTGGCAGCCATACCCCCCCGTCTCCCAGCAACACACCAGAGAATTCACCTGTCAACACAAAATCTCATCATTACTACCTCATAAACACAGTGATATTCTTGACACAGCCATGATGGTTATAAATAGGGGTTGTGTGGCTTACCTTGTGATAGGCACTGATAGATTTCAGAGGCCCGAAAGATTCTGGAGTCATGGACTGAGCCAGGCCATTTTGCCACAACATTGCTGATCACACAGTCAGCATTGCAGACCATCTGAAATCATAAGATGAGGAATATTACACCAATCAATGCACATCACTGGCAATGCAGAGTGTTCGTCAATGGACAATATCAAAAAGTTATGTTCACCTGAACATTAATGCTGTGAAAGGATTTCCTATTCACAAAATCGGCCTCATGGGCACCTGAGGGGGCTTTTATCCTTATGTGTGTGCAGTCCACAGCACCAATGACTTTTGGGGAAACCTGTCATACAAAGTAATGAGTATCCTACTATGTGTTAACAGTTGTCCTGTAATTTGTAGATCCTCTTACCTGCAATCCTATAGAACTCCTCTTTGATGTCACAGAGTCTTCTGTGGCCAGGGAAGACATCTGCTAATGCTTTGATAGCCAGACACACACTCCTTATTGTGCGACAAATTGTGGCCTTGTTCAGCATCCCCCACTGAGTACAGGAAGGTAATTTTGCTCAAGAAAATATTTAAGATTTTTTTTAGAATTTTTTTTTTTACTGAAAACAAGACAAAAATACTAAGTAAGAAAGACATTTTTGCAGTGCAGTGAGCAACCGACCTTGGGTCCTTTGAAAGGCGCTATATAAATTAAAGTGATTATTATTATAGCTCATCTATTTATTCAATTACATTTTATTTATATAGCACTTTTCACAATTGTTTAATTCTGTCAAAGCAGCTTTACATTAATGAAAGCAGGAGAAACACACGAAAATAAACGGTGGACAACATAAGAAGCAGAGTACAACAGCTAAGATTAAACCGTACTGAGCGTAGTAACGTTAAATAATAATGTAAGGCTTTAATAATAATTTATCATAGCTTTATACAGTGTGATGGAGTTACTTTACACAATTTCACTCATATCTGCAGTGAATTTCAATTAAAGATTTAACCGTTTCATAATTACAGTACAACTGCGTTTTTGGAGATGTGAATTAAATATTTGAATTGTAATTGTGATGTTTGAGCGGAGCGGTGAGTGTGTAATTGTGCACTACTTACGCATTCAGGCGGTCTGCAATACTTTGCCACGCTTTTTCCTCTTTGCTTTATCACTGTGGCGGTGTTGCCTTTCTTCTTAATTATATCTTTTACCTCCGCGTATGCCTCCATGAGGATTTGTGCTTCCGACGGGGAAAAGCACGCGGCTCTAGTTGCCATGGTAAATCAGTTAATCTGTGATCTGTGGCGGGGTCTATTTGAGTGAGCCGTGAGCGCGCACCTATCCAGGATTGGTTTCACCTGGCTTAATGAATCCGTGTCTGCTCATCCTGGCTTGGTCTTTGTGCAACCAATTAAGCCTGGACGCACATGTTTTGGCTTCATTGAGCTCAGCTGAGTCATTTATCCCGGATGTCTTAATTCTACTTTTGTGCAACAGGCCCCTGGAGTATGTTGAGCTTGAGGATTTATTAAACAAAAATGAAGTCCATGCCAACAGAAAGAGTCCTGAATACAGCAGGCAAAAATAACTGACATAACAGAATGTAGATAAAACAAAAGAACAGGATATACAAACTGGAACACGGAGACAACCGGGTAGACTCCAAACAAAAGAACGCAGGCAGTACACACAGCAACAGAATACAGGATACACTTGCACACCTTCCAGGAACAACAATGAGCCGACACAGGACAAGGGGAACACAAAGACTAAATACAGAGGATAACGAGGAAACAAGAGGCAGGTGACACAAGGGCTGGGAAACAGGTGGAAAACATCAAGCAATCACAAGAGCGGGAAAAACCAAAAGACAGGATGTAAAACTAGACATAACAAGGGGAGACAGACAACCTTTCAAAATAAGACAGGAAACAGACTATCAAAATAAGACAAAACACCAAAACCATGACATACTTAACTTGTACCTTTGCAGCCTATTGCACTCTGTTTTCCTGTATTATATTTAATGTGAAACTATATGTTGTCTTGTACGCTTACGCTTTTCTTGGCCAGGTCGCCATTGCATGTGAGAACCTGTTCTCAAGGGCCTACCTGGTTATATAAAGGTTAAAGAAATTTTCTTTTAAAAAAAATGTCATTTTGAATCTTTTAAGAGTCATTTTGTGTCTCTTTGCATATGTCTTGTATATGTGTACACATATTTTGAGTACTGCTGTGAGGTCTTTACCTTCAGCCAGGTGTTTCAGTGATTTAATGTAATGTTTAATATAAATGGACAGTGGTTGAGGCGTTTCCTGAGATTAGATGAGGATATTTATTAATTAACTGTAACTTGTCTTCTTTTACACAACTCTATCTTGCTGGGAGACATGTTATTAATAAACACGTCACAACACACAAAAGTGTTTTGTATACGCCAAAATAAGTACTTGTTCTAGTCAGAAGGGAATTGAAGTTTGCATTTGTATTTGCATTCCTGTTCTCCTTGTTTTTGTATCACTGTATGTACAGGACAAAATGACGACAACACATGAACAAAGAGACTCAAAACAGTCGCAGTGAGATAAATAAGAGCACAAAGAGATGCAAAACGACCACAAAAACTCAATATGACCACAAACAAACAGAAAACGATTCAAAATGACCACCCTTTTACATGTCTGGGCCCAGGGGAAAACACAAGACTTTCACCCAGTTTCTATATCAGAAATTTTGGTTTCTTTCAACCATGTGTGTGTGTGTGTGCATGTGTGTGTGTCTTTGTGTGTGTGTGTGTGTGTGTCTTTGTGTGTGTGAGTGCTGTGTATGCGTGTGTGTCTGTGTCTGTGTGTGTGTGTGTGTCTGTGTGTGTGTGTGTGTATGTGTGTGTGGGGGTCTGCGTTTGTGTGTGTGTATGTGTGTGTGCCTGTGTGTGTGTGTGTATGTGTGTGTGCCTGTGTGTGTGTGTGTGTGTGTGTGTGTGTGTGTGTGTGTGTGTGTGTGTGTGTGTGTGTGTGTGTGTGTGTGTGTGTGTGAGTAAGCTGGTTTAAATATATTCGTGGGGTCCAAAAACCAGGAGTCCAGCACACTTGTGGGGACACATGACTGTACAGACAATTTGACATCTTAAAAAGTGACTGAACATTTAAAGAATTTTGTGAAAAATAAGAATTAAAGAAGAAAATGACATAAGAATGTAAATAAATAAGAAAGTAGTTTTGTTGACACTGTAAACCCGAATAAGTAAGCAGTACTCAGTAATTAGTTGCCACACAAAAAAAGTCTGAAGTTGTTAGATCTTAAATATTTGGAGTAATGTGAACTTACATTTTCTTGGTTTACCGTTAAATTAAAGTGCTAATTAAACCAACTCAAATATTTGAAGTATATGAAAATCAAAAATATAAAATCAACATAACTGAATAATTGTAAGTATAAAAACTCAGTATTTCAAGTTCACTAAACTTCATATGAATCAAAAAATAAGAGTTAAGGCGAGACACTACAGGTGAATAGGGAATTTTTTTAACTAGCAGATATCACCATGAAACTCTGCCAGTTGATTACTTACATTAAGATGAGAAAAAAATGTATTACAAGTTTTCTGTAATTTAATATTTAAATATGCAAAGTAGGCATTATCTTATGAAATATGAGCTAATTTGCATATATTTTAAAAAACGAAATCTGAGTATTGGATAAAGCCACGTTAAAAAATATTTTTTCATTGTGTTCACATATTAGATGGGAAAAAATTACAGAGGGATTTATGGATATCTACTTTTGTTATCCTGTAAATCAGAATATACTGTCAATAGCCTGAAAAAATCGATTTTCGCCATGTTTTTTGGAATAAAATGTTATATAAATCAGGCTAGGAATAATATATTTACAAATCCCTCTTTAATTGTCTTCACAATATAACTATGTACAAGACTGGAAGGTTTGGTGTATATAGGTGCTACTGAAGTGGAGATTTCGGACTTGGAGTATGAGAGAAAAGTCATTTTGAGAAAACGGGCTTTAAAGATTTTTATGGCAAAATTCCACTATTTTCTATTGAAAGCCATGAATTACAGACAACATATGCCTTTAGGTCCAAGTAAGATCCATGTATCACACTGTTTAACATCCAAAACTAATTATTGGTTCATCCATCACTGATCATAACATCCAAAACAACACATCAACATGGCCGTCAACTAAACACCATTACATCACAAACTTAAAACTGACACATCACAACCATTACACAGCCTAGTCTCCCCAATTTACTTTACAGTCTACATATACATGCCAGCAGCATATGTAGGGCCCTCCTCCATCTCCTGCTGGTGTCTTTTCACTTATTTAGCTGTGCTTTGCACTGGTGGAATGGACACTATCGACTTTTGAGACCCTAACCATGTCGTCATCTTTCATTGCATTGACAGTCTGTGCTCTGAAGCCACAATTTCTCCAACACAGCCAGCATGGCAGAGGCAACCTCACTACATATAGAAATAGCCATGCTGGCTGCACCCTCAACTCTGCTTTTACCCACAAAGACATATATAACCATATGACAAGGTTGAGGCATTCTGAGTGCCTCCATGCTGCATGCGCTTGAGCAGGCTGTCACTAGACATCCAGTGATACACTGGGATGAACTTCTTATGAATCATTCAAAAGACCAATATTCAGAACACTAGAGAAAGCAAACAAAGTAGACTAAATGGTTATTTGACAGATTATCTGAACACTGTCAGAGATACGAAGAAGAGACTGATCCTGACTAAATACAGGCTCAGTGACCACTAACTGGGTCAGAGATGCACTTCCTTCTCCACTGGGAAAAAGTCTGTTCACTAAGAGATTTACACTTTGGAAAAATAGCCAAAAAAATAAAACTTCCCAAAGTTAACACCAGAAAAAAAGCTGGTAGTTCTCCTGGAAGGGACAGCAGCTCCACTGACAGTTAGCTAAATATGGATTTATCTGCCTACCACAACCTGAGGGACTCACAACTACTTTAGGATCCCACAATTACAGATTGGTTTAGTATTGTATAGTAATTATATTAGAATACTATATGTGTGACACCTACATATTTAATATATGACATGTAGGCTATGAATTTCTGTAAACTGCTTTGAGAGAGGCAGAGAGACAGAGAGAGAGACAGAGAGAGACAGAGAGAGAGAGAGAGAAAGACAAAGAGAGAGACACAGAGAGACAGAGAGAGAGCGACAGAGAGAGAGAGGTGTGTTTCTCATTACCTCCGCTGTCTGAAAGCTGTCTGTTTTCAGAACGACAGTTTACACATCGCCGTACTATGTGATGACATTTCATCATCTGCTGTCTTAGTTTGTAATCCACTGTGTCTTCTTGCTAATTACAACTGTTTTCGTCTTTTCTGAGATGATTTTCGACGCATTGTTTTCATTTGGAGCTACCGCGGAAATCTCAGAGCATGTCACGTGACAATTCTGAACGAATCACATTGCCAGAAATTGGCATCAGCCAATGAGATTGCGCATTTAGAGTTAAATCCGCCCTTTAACTTTCACGATTGGTTGCTCATAAAAAGGAAATGACCATATTTGGGTCCGACAGCATTGTACAGGAGAGAGAGAGCTTTCCAACAGTATATGAGATGACAGGGTGCAGACAGCGATCGCGGAGCAGCGCGATGGTTAAGAACGCCAACTTTTGTTGAATTTAGGTGAAATCTATCGACGCAAACACACAAAGTATAGAAAAATAAAACCTAAATGTGTATTTTGGACTTTTATTCACGACGAGTCTGAAAGAATACATGTTATTGAAGACAAATAGCCCAAAACCTCAAAATTGACCAGTGAATAAAAACGATGTTTTTGCCTGCCGTGTCTAGCCTTAACTAAATTCAAAAGATAGTATGTGTTACTAGCACTCAACAGTTTTAAGTAATCAGAACTTCTTAGGTTGACATTACTTATTACAATTAAGTACTTTGAGCATTTATGTTCACAGTGCAGTGATTTACATTTTAAGGTTTAGGTTCAGCACCCGAGCCGAATGAATGTGACAAAAATGCTTTTTTAATCAGATCTACTGACTCTAGTTCTTTATTATCTACTCTAGCTTGTCCAACGTGTTAGACACAGATATGGTGATAACAACGGTCAAAAACTATGTGAAAGGACATGCAAAACTAGATGCACATTAGGCACCAAATTGTTCAGGGCCGGCTCTGTTTTAAACACTTTGGAAAAATAGCCAAAAAAATAAAACCTCCCAAAGTTAACACCAGAAAAATAGCTGGTAGTTCTCCTGGAAGGGACAGCAGCTCCACTGACAGTTAGCTAAATATGGATGTATCTGCCTACCACAACCTGAGGGACTCACAACTACTTTAGGATCCCACAATTACAGATTGGTTTAGTATTGTATAGTAATTATATTAGAATAGTATATGTGTGACACCTACATATTTAATATATGACATGTAGGCTATGAATTTCTGTAAACTGCTTTGAGAGAGACAGAGAGACAGAGAGACAGAGAGAGACAGAGAGAGAGACAGAGAGAGAGAGAGAGAGAGACAGAGAGAGACAGAGAGAGAGACAGAGAGAGACACAGAGAGAGACAGAGAGAGAGACAGAGAGAGACAGAGAGAGAGACAGAGAGAGACACAGAGAGAGACAGAGAGAGAGACAGACAGAGAGAGACACAGAGAGAGACACAGAGAGAGAGCGACAGAGAGAGAGAGAGAGATAGACAGACAGAGAGAGACACAGAGAGAGCGACAGAGAGAGAGAGAGACAGAGAGAGAGAGAGAGACAGAGAGAGAGCGACAGAGAGAGAGAGAGAGATAGACAGACAGAGAGAGACACAGAGAGAGATAGAGAGAGAGCGACAGAGAGAGAGAGGTGTGTTTCTCATTACCTCCGCTGTCTGAAAGCTGTCTGTTTTCAGAACGACAGTTTACACATCGTCGTACTATGTGATGACATTTCATCATCTGCTGTCTTAGTTTTTAATCCACTGTGTCTTCTTGCTAATTACAACTGTTTTCGTCTTTTCTGAGATGATTTTCGACGCATTGTTTTCATTTGGAGCTACCGCGGAAATCTCAGAGCATGTCACGTGACAATTCTGAACGAATCACATTGCCAGAAATTGGCATCAGCCAATGAGATTGCGCATTTAGAGTTAAATCCGCCCTTTAACTTTCACGATTGGTTGCTCATAAAAAGGAAATGACCATATTTGGGTCCGACAGCATTGTACAGGAGAGAGAGTGCTTTCCAACAGTATATGAGATGACAGGGTGCAGACAGCGATCGCGGAGCAGCGCGATGGTTAAGAACGCCAACTTTTGTTGAATTTAGGTGAAATCTATCGACGCAAACACACAAAGTATAGAAAAATAAAACCTAAATGTGTATTTTGGACTTTTATTCACGACGAGTCTGAAAGAATACATGTTATTGAAGACAAATAGCCCAAAACCTCAAAATTGACCAGTGAATAAAAAACGATGTTTTTGCCTGCCGTGTCTAGCCTTAACTAAATTCAAAAGATAGTATGTGTTACTAGCACTCAACAGTTTTAAGTAATCAGAACTTCTGAGGTTGACATTACTTATTACAATTAAGTACTTTGAGCATTTATGTTCACAGTGCAGTGATTTACATTTTAAGGTTTAGTTTCAGCACCCGAGCCAAATGAATGCGACAAAAATGCTTTTTTAATCAGATCTACTGACTCTAGTTCTTTATCTATTATCTGCTCTAGCTTGTCCAACGTGTTAGACACAGATATGGTGATAACAACGGTCAAAAACTATGTGAAAAGAGATGCAAAACTAGATGCACATTAGGCACAAAATTGTTCAGGGCCGGCTCTGTTTTAAACACACCGCAGCTTTAAAGAAGTTCAAGATAAAGACAGGAAATGTTAAACATGTTACAGCTGTCCCCGGTCTCCACTACTCACAGGCTTTTTTCCCGATCACCTTTGTTTCCAGCTTTATTCAACAAACCGTTGTCTGCTACTAGGAGCTCCCTCTCTGACTGTTCAGGTGCGTCTGCAGGAGATCACTCTCTGACTGACTTAATGACTGATCAGGTGTGTGTGCAGTACGAACCTGTCCCGCCGGTCGGAAAAGTCCCGCAGCCAGAAGACCTCATGTTTGGGGTATGTCATAAAACAATTATACTATAATTATAACTTAATTAAGTGAAAATATTCTTGGCATTTGAAATGCAGCATTCAAATGTTTTTCAGCTACAAGGTTGTTGTTGTTAAGTAAATCAATCGTTGCCAGCGCTTTAATAAAATAAAAGTATAGAGTATTGTTCCTCTTAATAGACTCTTTTCTACCACAAATGTTTCATGCTGGTCAGGGGGTACATGGCTTAAAAACACAATTCAAAGGGGGAACATCACTGAAAAAAGTTTGAGAACCACTGCTCTAGATCAGGGGTCTTCAACGTTTTTTTAAGCCAAGGACCCCTTAACTGAAAGAGAGACCGATCAGGGACCCCGTACTACATATATTGTATAAAATTTAGTTGCATAGTTTCATATTAATCTGGTCCTACAATAACTTTTAAGGCAGCCTAAACCATGTACACATACCTTTTTCTGCATAGAATACTAAGCTATTAAAATAGTCTAATAATTGTTGCCATGATTTCATTAATCATGTTTTAACATAAATGTGAAACAGTCAATCCTAAAGGCCTTTTACAGTTGTGCGGAGGCTCCACACAGAGCTTTGGTGTGTGTTTGTGTGTGTGTGTGTGTGTGGGGGGGGGTGGGGGGTTTAGGGCGAGGAGGAAGTGAGAGAGTGACGGCGAATGAAGCACAGCGCAAATTCTTTCAGGAAGATGTCATTATCCCAATCATTGCTCTTTCTCCGTAAATCAAATCGGCTGTTTAGAAGCAATACTTTCACTTAAACCAATCAGACATGACCACGGAATACAAGGACCAATCACAGCACTACAGCTCTGCTTTGAATATGTTCCCCCTGTGCGTTTCAGTTTTCGTTTCAGGCAAAGCGCTCAACCCTCCACCTCCCCCGCCGCCTCCAGTCTTCATGATTCTCCCGGCTGGTCGCTCCGTTGCCTCGCCAGTCTGGTCCCCGGTCTCTTCTCCGCCGCCACCAGAGTCTAGACTCCATCGGGGGATATGTTTCCTATTCTCTACCCCTTTAAAAAATTATATTAATTTGATGGAGTCTAATCTCCAAAAGACTCATACATTTTGTCATGCAGTTGTATAATAAATATTGTTATTTTGCATATCTGCAAACAAAGTCTCTCCTGATTGAATTATCTTCTAGCGAGTAGCGACTCTAGAGTCATAGTGAGAGAAACAAAGTGTCTCCTCTGTTCTTTCTGACCATGGTGGGAAACCTGGAGCAGGAGAACTCAACCATTTTTCGAGAGGTGCACGTCAGGCTACGGCACATGGACCCTACGCCGTCAATTCTACGCACGACCATAAAAACCCCTTCAGGATGAACTGTATCTGTGGATGGCTACCTTAGTGACCACCTTACCTATAGGCCAGTAAGCCTATCATCAGTGGGGATTTATATTTGCTAATAATGTGTTGGAATCATGTTAAGACTTTTTGAAAAAAATGTTGAAGATCCCTGCTCTAGATCAAACCAGGCCATTAGAAGTATTGGAAAGTTTTAAATAGTGACCCCAAAGTATTTGGATGAGTCAGAACATTTCACCTGACAAGGAATTTCCCTGAGGGGCGAGGACTTACTGTAAAGTACAAAAAACAAAACTGCCACACACACACACACATACATTCCAGTAATTCCCCAAAGAGCATTTAGTGCAACAGTGGTGAGAAAGAGAGAGAGAGAGAAACCTGGCACAGACCCAGAATCTTGGTAAACAGTGTCTGACGGAGCCGGTTGGGGCTGTCATGAACAGTGGCAATAAAACTAACAATAAAGATAATTGAACTATGACTAGAAATAGTAGTTGTAGTAGTTCATTGTGTAGCAGGATATCACAGGGCACTGCAGGACATAGCAGGACGTAGCACATTTTAATTTGACCATATGGCCTTAGCAATAAACAAGCCATTATTTGATGTCAATGTCATTTTGTGTTGTGGTTTTTAAAAGTATCGGTTCAGGCTTTGGTAGAAAAAAGAAATCCAACCTTATACAGGGGGGGAGGGGTGGGGGCAGCTGACCCCCCACTGTAGGGCCTTCAAGTCAAATCGCTCCCTCGTGATTTGTATGAGCTTTCAGCCCTTTGATTAGGTTTGATTTTAGTAAAGACAAGAACAGCAAGATACAAAATATTACAAACTAGTATGTTTGAATTCATAATGTTTACAGAGGGTCGCCGGTTCGGTGGCGTTACGTTAAAACACACTACACAGGGCTTGCTGGGACCGATCCTTTGTATGTGATTAGTTAAGGACTGCTATAAAATCCACTTACGTGATACAGGAAACCCTGAGTTGTACCTGAAGTTACCAAAACTTGCTTCGTAGTACAGGCCTCAGGACATGAACACCTGTTTCCTGGGTGAAAGTCTTGTGTTTTCTCCTTAACTTCTCCAGGACATGAACACCTGTTTCCTGGGTGAAAGTCTTGTGTTTTCTCCTTAACTTCTTCAGGACATGAACACCTGTTTCCTGGGTGAGAGTCTTGTGTTTTCTCCTTAACTTCTTCAGGACATGAACACCTGTTTCCTGGGTGAGAGTCTTGTGTTTTCTCCTTAACTTCTTCAGGACATGAACACCTGTTTCCTGGGTGAAAGTCTTGTTTTATCATTAACTTCTTCCAGGACATGAACCAGGCACGGCGTCACAGGCACTTTTCAACAGGCCCACCCTAAACTTTTCTTAAATAAATAAATAGAATATATTTTAATTAAAAAAAGAATTATAATTATTAAAAATCAGCAAATAATCTCATAATTTGTGCTCAAATAGTGTAAATCTTTAGTTTTTAAAACAATTGTAAAAAACTGGTTATGTCTATTTTTATGTTTCTGCGCAAGTTGACAGTGAGGTTCGGACCGGATGTAGCTCGTCGGTGGCGGTATGTAAGGGATAATGTAGAGCGGCGGTTGTTATAGCAAATACAACCTAGACAGGCTGATCAGGTCTTGAATCAGCCTGTCAACACCACCTTAAAGGCTGTAGGGGAGAGCCGGGACAGTTGAAACACTTTTTAATTAAATGTGATTTACAAAGCGATCGTATCTCACTGAAAGCTAATATTTTGTCCCTGGCAACCTCCACCTGTCATCTGTCAAATACAGCTGCATCTTCAGCTTTGAACAAAACAGCTCAGGAATTATTACAGCAACAGTGGGGCGTGGTCATGTTTCATCTGTCCCTCCTGGTCGGGACGACTGAAACAGCATGGGGGGGGGTGCGGGGGGGGGGGCGGGTGGACGGATGAAACACAGTTCAAGCCATATAAACTTCTTTAATATGTAACTACATATCCTGAATGGTACGCCCAAAAGGTGTTGTTTTAGATAGATTGTTGCTGGGCTTTACGTCTTCCTGATGTCTGTTAACAACTCATCGCCGTCACCTTGAAGC
>CM042437.1:1024819-1089819 GCA_023631565.1 Gymnocephalus cernua | reverse complement strand
TGTTACTTTTAATCCTGTATACTTAATATATAAATATAATACATGAAAACTTGGTGCCCAACCCAGATGATGATCCTTAACAGACACATACAGTAAATCAATAAATCTCATTCCTAATGTTCATACCAGAGAGTGGAGAGAGTAGATGGCCACGAAGGTCAAAAGAAGGCCGATGGAAATGATGATGTACGTCACCACATCTGTGATGAAGTTAGCTTTAGTGTGATTGTAGCAGTCGTAGTGTAAGGTGCTGTTGGTGTAATTATTGGAGCCTGAGAGGATGTTGGTGTAGTTATTATAATCTAATGGTATTGGAGGTGGAAGGGTGAAGGTGCTGTTGTGCTGTGTCATGTTGTTAACGTCCATTCTTCAGAGGGTAACCTGCAGGTCAGGAGATCAGGTTATAGAAAGGACATTTGGAATTTAAAAATGTTTGAATAAATCAACATTTTAGCATGAAAATGATCCAGGGACCATTGATTGAGCAGATTTGTAGTTTCCTTGTATCTTTGTAGTTGTTTCTTTAACTGTTGTCGCTGCAGGACGGTTACCTGTTGTAACCTAACTGCCCCGGTCACGTGAAAGTCAAGTTTTGTCTTTTTAATGGTTGTTTCATTTATTGTTTCCCCCTCTCATTCCCCCTGCTCTGGTGTTTCTCCCTCTCATTCCCCCTGCTCTGGTGTTTCTCCCTCTCATTCCCCCTGCTCTGGCGTTTTACCCCTCTCATTCCCCCTGCTCTGGTGTTTTACCCCTCTCATTCCCCCTGCTCTGGTGTTTCCCCCTCTCATTCCCCCTGCTCTGGTGTATCCCCCTCTCATTCCCCCTGCTCTGGTGTTTCCCCCTCTCATTCCCCCCTGCTCTGGTGTTCCCCCCTCTCATTCCCCCTGCTCTGGAGTTTCCCCATCTCATTCCCCCTGCTCCTAAATTACAAACTGTACGTATAAGAGAAATATTTTCTGTGTTCCAAGTTTTCTTAAATGTTAGCAATAAGGAAATACTCGTAATTTTAGCTAAGAATCATATTATCAGAAGTTTCTGGACTTTGAACAGACATTGCTGTGAATTAGGTCGATTCAAAAGAAAACAACATACTGATTTAGAAGATTTGAAAGGTTTGGGCATAAGGAACCAGATTTATGACTTTCTCAAAAATTATGTTTTTGAATTACAAGTTTTCTGAAATCTTATGTTTAAAGATGCAAATGAGGAATTTTACAATGCTAACTTTTGGTGATTTTAGGAGACATCTACAGAAACAAAGTGTAGAAACATAAATGTTTTCTTTCCATTAGTCTGAAAAATACATCTGATGGAAGATTAATACATTGAATAATTATATTTTTGCCTGAAATGTCTCGCTTCAAAAGTGATGAAGAAAAACTGATTAATCTTCTCATTTCACACTAAAACGTCATTAACTGACTGTGTACTGTCTCTGGTTATATAACACGTTATCAACAGTCATATTCAGGTTTTTTGCATATCTCAGCTGTCATCGTTCCCTGGAAAACTGCAGCAACAACATGCAAAAGATGAGAGCCATGGTCATTATGTGTCTTTTTATAATAATAATAATAATACCCATAATAATAATAATGACCATAATACATTTTATTTATATAATGCTTTTCATGGTACTCAAAGACACTTTTCAGGAAAAACCAGCACATATATCACATTAAAAACAGATATCAATAAAACCAACACATGAAACAAGCATATTAAAATAAATTAAAAACAGTAGACCCAGTACCTGTCAGGTGAGAAGTGTAAGACTACTATATAATATATATATATATATATATATATATATATATATATATATATATATATATATATATATATATATATATATATATATATATTGTGTTTGTAAAGCTGATCTGAAGAGGTGTGTGTAGATGTGTGGTTTGAATGTGTCCCGGTCAGTACAGTCACAGATGTGTAGGGTAGGAAGTTCCAGAGGGAGGGGGCTGCAATGGTGAAAGCTCGGTCAAGATTTCTGAAATCTGATGTTTAAAGATGCAAATGAGACATTATACAATGCTAACTTTTGGAGATTTTAGGGGAAAACTACAGAAACAAACAAAGTGTAGAAACATAATGCTTTCTTTCCATTAGTCTGAAGAAAAAAACATCTGATGAAGATTAATACATTGAAAAATTATATTTTTGCCTGAAATGTCTCAACTTAAAAGTGATGAATAAAAACTGATTAATCTAATTTCACACTAAAACATCATTAACTGACTGTGTATTGTCTCTGGTTATATTGTATTATGTTGTAATAAATAATGTTATATATATTTTGCATCTCAGCCCTCTCCTCCCTCCTCCTCCTCTCTCTCCCTCTCCTCCTCTCCTCAGATCTCACCTGTCAACATCAGCAACAACATCAATAATTATAAAAATCATTTGTAAAATGTCCTCTAGATATATGGACTCCTATCCTAACAGGTCTAAACACTACTTTCTCATTCATTAATATTCTTATATATCATTTTATTCTTTCATTCTTCCTCTACCAAAGATGTATTTACTTCAAAACTCTGTATCTTATTTTTAATTTTCAGAGTGAAACAACCAAATGAAATGTCCAAATCTGTCTGCTCGTTACAGTTTCCATCTTCATTTCTATGTCTGTTTACAGTTCTGTTATTCCTGTTTAATAATCTGTCTTTATAAGAAAATGAGTAAACTTTTAAAGTGTACCTTTAGAAAGGTGCGAGCCGAGCTGAAAGAGTTGTCAGATGTTCTGTCCTCTGCAGTCTCCAGTCAGTACGGTGACATGGATGATAATCTACCTCCTGTTTTGGGAGGAGAGGCGTGGTAGAGGGCGTGGTGATGGTGATCTAGCAGAGCAGCAACCTTTGTGGTCATTATAGGTCATTATAATCTGAAAGGTTTTGTGTATAAGGAACTAAATTTATGACTTTTTCAAAAATTGTTTAAAGATGCAAATGAGACATTTTAAAGTGCTAACATGATGGTGATTTTAGGAGAAATCTGCAGAAATTGCAATTGCTATTTTTGCATTAGTCTGAAAAAGATATATGATGAAAGATTAATAAATGGGAAAATCATATTTTTGCCTGCAACGTCTCGCCTTAAAAGTGATGAAGAAAAACTGATTAATCTTCTCATTTCACACTAAAACATTAACATTAAACATTAGCTGACTTAGCACTGTCTCTGGTTATATAACACGTTATCAACAGTCATATTCAGGTTTTTTGCATATCTCAGCTGTCTTTGTTCCCTGGAAAACTGCAGCAACAACATGCAAAAGATGAGAGCCATGGTCATTATGTGTCTTTTTATAATAATAATAATAATGATAATAATAATAATAATAGCAATAAAGATAATAATAATGCCAATAATAATAATAATGATCATAATACATTTTATTTATATAGTACTTTTCATGGTACTCAAAGACACTTTACAGTAAAAACCAGCACATATATCACTTTAAAAACACATATCAATAAAACCAACACATAAAACAAGCATATTAAAATCAATTAAATACAATAGACCCAGTACCTATCAGGTGAGAAATTTAAGACTATTATATAATAAATATATATATATTGTGTGTGTAAAGCTGATCTGAAGAGGTGTGTTTAGATTTGTGGTTTGAATGTGTCCCGGTCAGTACAGTCACAGATGTGTAGGGTAGGAAGTTCCAGAGGGAGGGGGCTGCAATGGTGAAAGCTCGGTCAAGATTTCTGAAATCTGATGTTTAAAGATGCAAATGAGACATTATACAATGCTAACTTTTGGAGATTTTAGGGGAAAACTACAGAAACAAACAGACAAATTGTAGAGACATGAATGTTTTCTTTCCATTAGTCTGAAGAAAAAAACATCTGATGAAGATTAATACATTGAAAAAATATATTTTTGCCTGAAATTTCTCAACTTAAAAGTGATGAATAAAAACTGATTAATCTAATTTCACACTAAAACATCATTAACTGACTGTGTATTGTCTCTGGTTATATTGTATTATGTTGTAATAAATAATGTTATATATATTTTGCATCTCAGCCCTCTCCTCCCTCCTCCTCCTCTCTCTCCCCCTCTCCTCAGATCTTACCTGTCAACATCAGCAACAACATCAATAACTATAAAAATAATTTGTAAAATGTCCTCTAGATATATGGACTCCTAACCTAACAGGTCTAAACACTACTTTCTCATTCATTGATATTCTTATATATCATTTTATTCTTTCATTCTTCCTCTACCAAAGATTTATTTACTCAAAACACCGTATACCTTTTTTTAATTCTCAGAGTGAAACAACCAAATGAAATGTCCAAATCTGTCTGCTCGTTACAGTTTCCATCTTCATTTCTATGTCTGTTTACAGTTCTTTTATTCCTGTTTAATAATCTGTCTTTATAAGAAAATGAGTAAAGTTTTAAAGTGTACCTTTAGAAAGCTGCGAGCCGAGCTGAAAGAGTTGTCAGATGTTCTGTCCTCTGCAGTCTCCAGTCAGTGCGGTGACATGGATGATAATCTACCTCCTGTTTTGGGAGGAGAGGCGTGGTAGAGGGCGTGGTGATGGTGGTCTAGCAGAGCAGCAACCTTTGTGGACATTATAGGTCATTATAATTTGAAAGGTTTTGTGTATAAGGAACTAAATTCATGACTTTTTCAAAAATTGTTTAAAGATGCAAATGAGACATTTTAAAGTGCTAACATTATGGTGATTTTAGGAGAAATCTGCAGAAATTGCAATTGCAATTTTTGCATTAGTCTGAAAAAGATATATGATGAAAGATTAATAAATGGGAAAATCATATTTTTGCCTGCAACGTCTCACCTTAAAAGTGATGAAGAAAAACTGATTAATCTCATTTCACATTAAAACATCATTAACTGTACTGTCTCTGGTTATATAACACATTATAAACAATCATATTCAGGTTGTTGGCATTTCTCAGCTCTCATCATTCCATGGAAAACTGCAGTAACAACATGCAAAAGATGACAGCCATGGTCATTATGTGTCTTTCAAGAGTCATTATGTGTCTTTTTATGGCCAGTATGTGTCTTTTAAGACTCAGTATGTGTCTTTTTATGGTCATTATGTGTCTTTTTATGGTCATTATTTGTCTTTTTATTACATTACATTACATTACATGTCATTTCGCAGACGCTTTTATCCAAAGCGACTTACAATTAAGTGCTTTCAACTGTGAAGGTACAAACTCCAGACAACAAGTAGTAAGTGCAAGTACATTAGCTTTAAATAAGTAAAGCTACAAAGAGACATATGAAAGTGCAAGTAGATAGCTTAAAAAAGAAAAGCTACAAAGATACATATGAAAGTGCAAGTAGGTAGCTTAAAATAAGTAAAGCTACAAAGAGACATGGAAGCGCATATTCATTAGTTTTTTTTTTTTTTTGTTTTTTTTTTATCCGAGGTGTAGTCTGAAGAGATGTGTCTTTAGCCTTCGGCGGAATATGTGTAGGCTTTCGGCCATCCTGATATCGGTGGGGAGCTCGTTCCACCATTTGGGAGCCAGGACAGTGAACAGTCGGGATTTCGTTGAGTGATTAGTTCTCCCTCGCTGTGAGGGAACCGCAAGCAGTTTGGCTGATGCAGAGCGAAGTGGGCGGGTTGGGGTATATGGTTTGACCATGTCCTGGATGTAAGCTGGGGATGATCCAGTCGTGGCCCTATATGTAAGTACTAGTGTCTTGAAGCGGATGCGGGCAGCAACTGGTAACCAGTGAAGAGAGCGGAGGAGCGGTGTAGTATGAGAGAACTTGGGGAGGTTGAAGACAAGCCGAGCTGCTGCGTTCTGGATGAGCTGCAGGGGTCGGATGGCACATGCCGGTAGGCCAATCAGGAGGGAGTTGCAGTAGTCTAGACGTGAGATGACTAGAGCCTGAACCAGAATCTGGGCCGCCTTCTGAGTTAGAAGGGGACGTATCCTTCTGATGTTATGCAGCATGTATCTACAAGATCGGGTGGTTGCAGCAATGTTAGCAGTAAAAGATAGTTGGTCGTCAAGTGTCACACCCAGGTTTCTAGCAGTCCGGGTGGGGACAACCACAGAGTTGTTGATTGTTATAGTCAGGTCTAGGGTAGGAGAGCCTTTTCCTGGAATGAAAAGGAGCTCAGTCTTGTCAAGGTTGAGTTTCAGATGGTGTGTGGACATCCAAGAGGAGATGTCTGTTAGACAGGCTGAGATCCGTGCTGCTACTTGAGTTTCAGACTCAGGAAAGGAGAGTATTAGTTGGGTGTCATCTGCGTAGCTGTGATAGGAAAAGCCGTGGGACTGAATGACAGACCCAAGAGAGTTGGTATACAGAGAAAAGAGGAGGGGACCCAGGACTGATCCCTGAGGAACCCCAGTTTTGAGTGGGCAAGGATCTGAGCTAGATCCTCTCCAAGTTACCCGGTAGGTTTTTACGGTCATTATGTGTCTTTTTATGGTCATTATGGGTCTTTTTATGATCATGATGTGTCTTTAGGGTCATTTTGAATCTTTTAAGAGTCGTTATGTGTCTTCTTAAAAGTAATAATAATAATAATAATACAAAACTAGAATTTAATTTGCCCTAACTGTATTCTGACTCTGTACTACATCTCAGCAATGCTACAGACTGTCTATTCATGTATATTATGTTATCACCTTTCCACCTTCGCATTTCCATCGACGTACTTATTTATACCTCACTTTACGCCGGCTTTGACCTGCCTACTTAACCTGTACCTTTGTAGCCTATTGCACTCTGATTTCTTGTACTATATTGAATGTGAAACTATATGTTGTCTTGTACGCTTACGCTTTTCTTGCCAGGTCGCCATTGCAAGTGAGAACCTGTTCTCAATGGCCTACCTGGTTATATAAAGGTTAAATACATTTTCTTTTAAAAACATGTCATTTTGAGTCTTTTAAGGGTCATTTTGTGTCTCTTTGCATATGTCTTGTATATGAGTACACATACTTTGAGAACTGCTGTGAGGTCTTATCCTTCAGCCAGGTGTTTCAGTGATTTAATGTAATGTTTAATATAAATGGACAGTGGTTGAGGCGTTTCCTGAGTTTAGATGAGGATATTTATTAATTAACTGTAACTTGTCTTCGGTTACACAACTCTATCCTGCTGAGAGAAATGTTATCGATAATAACTTTGTCACACCACATTAAAGTCTTTTGCATATGTCACAATAAATACAATAGTTTGCATTTGTATTTGCATGCCTGTTCTCCTTGTTTTTGTATCACTGTATGTACAGGACAAAACGACGACAACACATAAACAAAGAGACTCGAATAGATGAATAAGAGCACAAAGAGATGCAAAATGACCACAAAAAACTCAATATGACCACAAACAAACAGAAAACGATTCAAAATGACCACCCTTTTACATGTCTGGGCCCAGGGGAAAACACAAGACTTTCACCCAGTTTCTATATCAGAAATTTTGGTTTCTTTCAACCATGTGTGTGTGTGTGTGTCTATCTGTGTGTGTGTGTGTGTGTGTGTGTGTGTGTGTGTGTGTGTGTGTGTGTGTGTGTGTGTGTGTGTGTGTGTGTGTGTGTGTGTGTGTCTGTGTGTGTGCATGTGTGTGTGTCTTTGTGTGTGTGTGTGTGTGTGTCTTTCTGTGTGTGTGTCTTTGTGTGTGTGTGTGTATGCATGTGTGTGTTTGTGTTTGTCTGTGTGTGTGTGGGTCTGCGTTTGTGTGTGTGTGTGTGTGTGTGTGTGTGTGTGTGTGTGAGTGTTTGTATGTGTGTATGTATTTGTGTGTGTGTGTCTGTGTGTGGAGGGGTCTGCGTTTGTGTGTGTGTGAGTGTGTGAGTGTGTGTGTGTGTGTGTATGTGTGTGTGCCTGTGTGTGTGTGCATGTGTGTATGTGTGTATGTGTGTGTGTCTGTGTGTGTGTGTGTGTGAGTGTGTGTATGTGTGTATGTGTTTGTGTGTGTGTGTGTGAGCTGGTTTAAATATATTCGTGGGGTCCAAAAACCAGGAGTTTTTGTCATTTTGTGTGTTTTTCAGCAACATGTTCAGAGTCAGGGCCCTGGCTCTGTGTCTGTTTGTAACCTCTTGAATCAAAGTGAATGAATGTGACTCTACATGATGAAGGATCACTCTCTGACAGGTTGATCCTAAACGTCTCTGTCCTGCCACCTAGTGTCTGCTCTCATGAATGGACCAATCACAGCGTACGGTGTCTAATGTTGGGTTACATCAGGTCACCTGTGATTGGTCCCTGCAAAACAAAAAACAGGGAGAGGGAGAGAGAGAGAGTATCAATAATATAACTTACAGGTGTGTATTTTTTAGGAACTTTATCTTGTAGCTAGGATACCACAACAATAATGATATAGAATTTAAAGTTAACAGTGAAAAAGAAGAAGAAACAAAGCTGTGCAGCTGGATTTCAAACTCTTTTTATTTCATTTCTGTTGTTTTGTAAAAGAAGAAATAAGCTCGAAGCTGAAGAAGTTAATATGAGAAACACAGGTGTGTGTGTGTGTCTGTGTGTGAGTGTGTGTATCTATATGTGTGTGTGTGTGTGTGTGTGTGTGTGTGTGTGTGTGTGTGTGTGTGTGTGTGTGTCTGTCTGTGTGTGTCTGTGTGTGTGTCTGTGTGTGTGTGTCTGCATGTGTTTATGGATCTGTGTGTGTGTGAGTGTGTGTCTGTGTATCTTGTTTAACTATATTCGCGGGGTCCAAGAACCGGGAGTCCAGTATACTTTGGGGTCCCGACAGCTTTATGGACCCCAAATGTTTAAATGTCTGTTTAAGGGTTAAGACTTGGTTTTAGGATTAGGGTTAGAATGAGGTTATGGTTAGGGTAAGGGTTAAGGTTAGGCATTTAGTTGTGATGGTTAAGGTGAGGGTAAGGGTTAGGGTTAGGCATTTAGTTGTGATGGTTAAGGTTAGGGTAAGGGTTAAGGTTAGGCATTTAGTTGTGATGGTTAAGGTTAGGGTAAGGGTTAAGGTTAGGTATTTAGTTGTGATGGTTAAGGTTAGGGTAAGGGTTAAGGTTAGGCATTTAGTTGTGATGGTTAAGGTTTGGGTAAGGGTTAAGGTTAGGCATTTAGTTTTGATGGTTAAGGTGAGGGTAAGGGTTAAGGTTAGGCATTTAGTTGTGATGGTTAAGGTTAGGGTAAGGGTTAAGGTTAGGCATTTAGTTGGGATGGTTAAGGTGAGGGTAAGGGTTAAGGTTAGGCATTTAGTTGTGATGGTTAAGGATAGGGTAAGGGTTAAGGTTATTTAAATTTATTTGATAGGGACAATGCACATTAATGAACATCTGCATTGAGACAACAAAAACAGATGTAAACATGCCGGATTATAGCCACAGGGCTAATTTACATCCGTAGTCCCTAGACAAATTACAGAAATACACAAATTAAAACATACGAATCCAAAAAATAAAATAAAAATAAGTAAAAGCAATACAAAAATGAAGAAGTACAGGCAAAAGTAAAATAATCACTTAATGGTTACAAGACTGGTTTGCTTTAAGCCACACTTTGAGTTTGGTTTTAAATATTATTAATGTTGGACATTCCCTAACACTGATGGGGATACTATTCCAGAACTTACCAGCCTTCACAGACAAAGCATTTTGCCCAAAGGCTGTTCTTCTGAAAGGCACCTCACAGTCACCTCTAGTGGAGGCCCGCGTCCTGGCACCACTGTGAGTCTTTGATTTAAAGAAGTCCGACATAGGAGGAGGGGCTAATCCATTTAACACTTTGTACACAAAGCAAGCGTATTTGAAACGTTTAAAATTCTCTAAACTTAATAGATTATGTGTTTGTAAAATATTACAAATATGATAGGACATTGGCTTTTTATCAAAGACTTTTAAGGCATTTTTATAGAGTGATTCTATTAATTTAAGAGTGTTCATACCAGTCAATGTCCAACTTGTACAACAGTATTCAATATGTGATAAAATCATACAATGTAAAAATACTTTGGCAGCCGCAAATGGTATAAAAGGACGAATTTGTTTAAAATTTCGTAAATTAAATTTTACTGTTCTCGATATTCTTTTTACATGTTTTTTAAAACTTAATGTGGAATCAAGAGTCACACCAAGGTGCTTAAATTCTGAAACAACTTCTAATTCTACTCCTCTTAAAAATACACCAGATTGTTTTATGTCTCGGGACTGTTTAGTGAACATCATGCAAACAGTTTTTTTAGTATTGAGTAGCAGACAGGATTTAAAAAGCCATTCATTTACAGGGACCAGGGCGGAGGTCAGGATAGCAGAAGCCTCTTGAACACTTTTTGCACTTGTGTAGATGACTGCGTCATCAGCATACATTTGGAATTCAACATCAACACAAGTATTTGGAAGGTCATTTATATATAAAGAGAATAATAAGGGACCAAGTATTGACCCTTGAGGCACACCAACGGGGACATCTATGAAAGACGATTTGACACCGTTAATGTTAACACACTGTTTTCTAGTCCAAGTAAGATTTAATCCATTGAATGGCATTTGAAGAAAAGTTAAAATATGTCAATTTAGACAATAAAATGTCATGATTAACAGTGTCAAATGCTTTTTTTAAATCTAAGAACACAGCACCGACACAAGCATTATTATCCAATTTACTTTTTACTTTCTCTATAAACAAACTGTTGGCAAATTCAGTCGAGTGATTGGTGCGGAACCCAAATTGCATAGGATGCAAGGGAGAATGGCCTTTATTTAGATGTTCATTTATAATTTTAGCAACCCACTTCTCAGCGACCTTGGAGACGACAGGAAGGATACTGATTGGTCGGTAGTTGGCTACATTTAATTTATCACCAGATTTAAAGATTGGGGTGACTAAGGCCATTTTCCAGAAGGATGGAACAAGTCTCTGCTTGAGTGATAAATTGATCATATATGTTATAGGAGCAATTAAGGAGTTTTTACATAATTTTAGAGAATGTGAATCTAGCCCATACTCATCTTTCGATTTAGAGCTCTTAAGTGATCCAATGATCTTATCTACCTCCATCTCTGTTATTTCACACAAATTGAACACAGGCTTGGAAGGATCAATGGGTCTAGGTATTTTCTCGGATGGCTCAAACAGTTCAGTTATCTCCCTAACAGATTTAGAAAAGTATTGGTTAAATTCATTTGATAGAGAATTTGGGTTGTTTACCACAGTGTTGTTAATTTTGAGTTCAAAATCGTCAATTGTTTCTGTTTTTTGTCTACCAAGTAATTTATTAAGATTTTGCCAGATCTTTTTACCATTTCCATTGGCATCAGTGATAATATCCATGAAGAATTTTGCCTTTGCCTTTCGCAAATAGTTAGTGCATTTATTTCTTAAGGAAGTGAATTTTTGCCTATCTATAGCGAGACTAGATTTTATTGATTTTTTAAGTTGCACATCCCTCTCCTTCATTAATTTCCTACACTCATCATTTAACCAAGGTAACAACTTTCCTTTTCTCTTATTATGACTCCCTCTTTTGGTAAAGTTTAACATTACTTGATTGATTTTAAACTGAAACAGATTACTACAATTCTCTATGTCCTCACTTTGATTTAATTCACTCCAATCGATTTCTTGCAAAGCCGCCACAAAATTTGGCATTTGATTTTTTGGAATCGCATTATACACAGTATGGTTGTGTGAAACTTTGAATCGTGTTTTTGTGAGCTTTCTTGAAAAAAAGAAAGCATTGTGGTCTGATAAACCAGTCATGAAGTTAAATGTTTTAATAATTCTTTCAGGTCGATTGACAAAGAGTAAATCTATTAATGTTTTGGAACGTGAAGTTATCCGAGTGGGCTGTTGAATTAATTGTGTAAAATTATAGCGGTCTGTAGTTTCTTTAAGATGTTTTCTAACCTTCTTTTCATTCCAATTTATGTTAAAATCACCAATAATGATTGTTTCTTTGTTAAGATCACAATATTTGAGAAGTTGTTTAAATTTTTCATAAAAATCCAACTTTGCAGATGGTTTACGATATACACATATTATGGTAAATGACATTGAAGATGAAAGGGATACGTCTACTCCGACACCTTCAAGTTGGATATCCTCTGGCCATACAATCTGTTTACTATTAAGAACATCTCTCACATATAACAAAACTCCTCCGCCCCTACCGTGATCCCTGTCATTCCTGTACACATTATACCCAGGCATATTTACAACAGAATCTGGAGAGCTATGTGTTAGCCACGTTTCTGAGAGGCCTATGAAGTCAATGTTGGAGTTGCAGAGCAGATGTTCTAGCTCTTCTCGTTTAGGTGCCATACTCCTTATATTTAAATGTCCGCCTAATAAGCCTTTAGGTTTGGCTCGCAGATCCCATATTATTTTTGCCTGATTCAAAGTATGGAAGATCTTAGATGATCTGTGTCTTTTCAACACGGGATTCCTGGTTTTATTCTGTTTTGTTGCTTGGAAAATGGGTGGAAACTGCGGGTTAGAACACTCGCCGGTAGATGTAACAGTACCTGACTGCACCGCTTGTGACCACCGCGGATTTTGACTTGTCCATGGATATGTTGGACTGCTGCTGCTGAGGCCTGAGACTGGCCTGGTAGTAGCTGGACTGCCGCTGCTGAAGCCTGAGCCTGGACTGGCAGTAGCTGGACCGCCACTGCTGATGCCTGAGCCTGGCCCGGAAGTAGCTGGACCGCTGCCGCTGAGGCCCGAGCCCAGCCCGGCAGCAGTTGGACTGCTGCTGCTGAGGCCTGAGCCTGGCCTGAAAGCAGCTGAACTGCCGCTGCCGAGGCCTGAGCCTGGCCTGGAAGTAGCTGGACTGCCGCTGCTGAGGCCTGAGCCTGGACTGGAAGTAGCTGGACTGCCACTGCTGAGGCCTGAGCCTGGCCTGGTGGTAGCTGGACTGCTGCTACTGAGGCCTGAGCCTGGCCTGGAAGTAGCTGGACTGCCGCTGCTGAGGCCTGAGCCTGGCCCGGAAGTAGCTGGACCGCTGCCGCTGAGGCCCGAGCCCAGCCCGGTAGCAGTTGGACTGCTGCTGCTGAGGCCCGAGCCTGGCCTGGCAGCAGCTGAACCGCTGCTGCTGAGGCCCGAGCCTGACCTGAAAGCAGCTGAACTGCCGCTGCCGAGGCCTGAGCCTGGCCTGGAAGTAGTTGGACTGCCGCTGCTGAGGCCTGAGTCTGGTCTGGAAGTAGCTGGACTGCCACTGCTGAGGCCTGAGCCTGGCCTGGTGGTAGCTGGACTGCTGCTACTGAGGCCTGAGTCTGGCCTGGAAGTAGCTGGACTGTCGCTGCTGAGGCCTGAGCCCGGCCCGGCAGCAGCTGGACTGCTGCTGCTGAGGCCTGAGCCCGGACGCCCGGCAGTAGCTGGACTGCTGCTGCTGAGGCCTGAGCCTGGCCTCATTTAGTTGTGATGGTTAAGGTGAGGGTAAGGGTTAAGGTTAGGCATTTAGTTGTGATGGGGCTAGGGGATGTGTTATGGCAATGACGGGTCCCCACAAAGATAGTGCCACAATCCTGTGTGTGTATCTGTGTGTGTGTCTGCATGCGTGTGTGTGTGTCTGCTTGTGTTTGTGTGTGTGTGTGTGTGTGTGTGTGTGTGTGTGTGTGTGTGTGTGTGTGTGTGTGTGTGTGTGTGTGTGTGTGTGTGTGTGTGTGAGTGTGTCCCTGTGAGTGTGTGTGTGTGTTTTTGTGTTTGTGTCGTGTGTGTGTGTGTGTGTGTGTGTGTGTGTGTGTGTGTGTGTGTGTGTGTGTGTGTGTGTGTGTGTGTGTGTGTGTGTGTGTGTGTGTGCGTGCTTGTGTGTGTGTGTGTGTGTGTGTGTGTGTGTGTGTGTGTAGGGGTGTGTGTGTGTGTCTGTGTTTTTGTGTGTGTGTCTGTGTGTGCTCATATTTCTTCGACATCAGACGTCACTTTCCACCAAAGTTGAAGTCTTGCTGGTCAGTTCTCAGCGTCTAGCGACACATTTACGTCAGCGTTTGGACACACTAGCGTCCGTCTGGACCGAACTACCACCTGCACCAACCCTGAACTTCTGTAGACCAGCTCGGATCATATCATTTAACTTGCCGTTGCACCAAAAGTATGATTTCTCAGACTAACAAACTTGCCACCTTTAGGCATGTTTCAGAACTTTAAGTTGTTTTTTCTGACCTTTTGTTTTGTTGTGCTTTCTTTTTAAGCTTTTATTTTTCTTTCTATCTTTAAAACCAGAAGAAAACAAGGTGACGTGAAGGTTACTAGTTGAAGAAAAACTCTTGCTGGTCAGTTCTTAGCGTCTAATGGCAAGATTTTGTCAACTTTTGGACACACTAGCAGCCATCTGGACTTAAATACTAAGGGTGCTTTCACACCTTTTAGTTCGATAGACTTGGTGCTCATGGGTCTCCTAAATGTCTATAGAAAAACGGACAGGGGGCGGAGCTTCTGGGGCACCAGCTGGCAATGTTTTCTCAAGAAGACCCCAATCTTTATTTCTTCTTCTTTCTTCTATCTTAATTTCAGAAGCTGTAGCCAGCTCCTTTTTAACCTTCGTGTTGTCTTTGGGTCAAATTTTACCCATTTTCAAAAAGTTTATATATCAGAAATTTGTATTTTTTTCAACAAAAATCTCAAATAAAATAACGTGGATGGTTCCATACAACGCTCTTCACAAGTAAAATACATAATCAGTTCACTACTTTCATTGAATTTTTTTCAATTTTATTGTATTTGAATAAAAGAACGTTGACTAACGTCACTGGAAAAAGCATAACAAATATCAAAATAAACCATAAAAAATAAATTGAGGAAAACATCAAAAAAGCTTCAGAAACGTCAGTAAAAAAAGAAAAAAACATCAAGAAATGCGAGAAAAGTGTCGAAAAAGACCACCACATTTTTTTTCAATTTTGACCCAGAAAAAAACAAAAGTTGCTCATTGGTCGATGGGACAACATCACGAGGGTTAAAGCATTGCAGATTTACAGGATATTAAATTATATATCATATTAGCAAAGCTGCTGCCAATATATCACCTTAAATTCACGGTGAAAAAAAGAAATTAGATTTCGGAGTGTCTATTTGGTACGAATAGCCTCGGACACACAGCTGAGCTATTCACACCCTGTAACAACAAAAACACGTTACTCGCGTGCGCCGAAATCATGGCCGACGGTCATCTTCCTTGACAGCAGAAACGGGCATATTAAGAAAGTTTTGTCTCCAAATTTATAACAATTGAATTTCTAGCAGAAAATGGATACTACAGTTGTGCTTTCTGTCTTCAGTGAAAGCATAAAACAGTTACTTTGTTAGTTAGTAGGATACCTACTTTTTGTATACAGTATGGTTGCCTAGCAACGAGGCTTAAAGACACTAACAGTTGTCCATTCCGCAAGAACTGCTAGGTGAGTGGTTAGATTTCTCAGTGAGGTCATCTTAATTTTTTCATTTTGGATATTTTGCCATTGCACAAGTCAGGGTGGTGGGGGAAGACTCATGAATATTCATTATGGGACTCTTCCCTGAATGGCTAGTACTCGATGCCTGCTCTGGTTGGGTTGGTTAGGTTAGTGGGATTGGTTATGGTTAGGGTAACCATATTGGACACTGCAACGATAATATTCCAAAAAGGTGTAATACATGAGTCGTATGGATAACTGTGTGTAAATATATGCCAATGTAAATGCACAGGGGTACAAATAGCATTCATTTCTGATTGCATCAGGGTGCAAATAGCATACACTGCTAATTGTACCAAGGGTGCAAATAGCATACACTGCTAATTGTACCAGAGTTAAAATAGCATACACTGCTAATTGTACCAGAGTTAAAATAGCATACACTGCTAAATGTACCAAAGTTAAAATAGCATACACTGCTAATTGTACCAGGGGTGCAAATAACATACACTGCTAATTGTACCAGAGTTAAAATAGCATACACTGCTAATTGTACCAGAGTTAAAATAGCATACACTGCTAATTGTACCAGAGTTAAAATAGCATACACTGCTAATTGTACCAGAGTTAAAATAGCATACACTGCTAATTGTACCAGAGTTAAAATAGCATACACTGCTAATTGTACCAGAGTTAAAATAGCATACACTGCTAATTGTACCAGAGTTAAAATAGCATACACTGCTAATTGTACCAGAGTTAAAATAGCATACACTGCTAATTTCACCAAGGGTGCAAACAGCCTTACCCATAAGATTTTGGTTTCACATCAAACTAGATGATGTAAGGAATCCATTCGCACCGTAATGCTCCGAAGGAAAGGTTACATTAAGAAGAGAGGAAAACTGGCATGGCCGTTTTTCATAAAGGTCCGTTGACCTCTGACCCCAAGATAACGTTTGCGATGTTTTGTCATCTTTTTGACGTGTTTTTTTTAAATGTTTCACTGTCTTTCTGTTTAGTTTTTCGGCAGTTTTGTGTTTTTAAGTTCTTGGCATTTTTTTAAATGTTTTTTTTATTATTTTTCAGATTTCTTTTTCTTTACTCATTTGTTCTGCCGGCGCCAGAACATTTGCCTAAACAACGCTCTCTCAGCCTGGACAGGAACCGTGTGCTGGCCTCCCTCCTTCTTCAGTTCGCTTTTACTCTAAGTTTTTGATCAGATTTCAACGTTTTTGTCACTTTTTTGCGACATTTTCGACTCTCTATCTGACATATTGACGCTGCTTTTGGCCCTTTTTATAGACATTTTTTCGACGTTTTTTTGTCACATTTAAGTCACATTTTTTCAAGTTTTTTCATTTTTTGCTACAATTTTGATGTTTTTTTCAACTTTTTTTTCAACTTTTGTTCCACACTGTTGCTCCTCTCTCCCTCCTCTCTCCCTCGTTCTGACTCTCCCTCCTCTCTCCCTCCTCTCTCCCTCCTCTCTCCCTCCTCTCTCCCCCCTCTTCTCTCCCTCTTCTCTCCCTCCTCTCTCCCTCCTCTCTCCTCTCTCTCTCCTCTCTCTCCCCCCTCTTCTCTCCCTCCTCTCTCCCTCCTCTCTCCCTCCTCTCTCCCCCTCCTCTCTTCACTTCAATCTTCTTCAATCTTGTGAATGAACAAAACAAACGTGACAGAATGAACGTGTCAGAGTGAGACATCCTCGTTAGTTTATTATCTGTATAATAATAATAACAACAGAGATAAACTAACCCAGTGTTGGAATAATGTACATTAGTTATAACTGGGAGAAAGTAAACAACATAATTAAAATGTGTATGAGACCAACAAACAGAAAATCTCAGTGAATCAAAATCTAATATCTGCTCTTCTTAAAGACATGAACTCACAGCTTACAGACTAATGAAAACACAGTGAACTGAAGCAGGTTGTCCACAAGCTGCTAGCATGAGAAAACAGGTTGCTGGCTCAAATTCTTATACGGACCAGAGTGTGGGGGGGGGGGGCTGCTGGGCAATGCCAAGATGCCCAACTGCTGGGGGGGGGGGGGGGGGCCCGGTCCATCGACAGCTGCAGCCCCCCCCCCCACCCCCACCACACTCTGACATCTCTCCATTTGTGTACTAAGCATGTGTGCGTGTGTGTGTCTGTGTGTATGTGTGTGTCTGTGTGTGTGTTTGTGTGTGTGTGTGTTTGTGAGTGAGTGTGTGTCTTTGTGTGTGTTTGTGTGTGTGTGTGTTTGTGAGTGAGTGTGTGTGTTTGTGTGTGTTTGTGTGTGTGTTTGTGTGTTTGTGTGTGTGTGTTTGTGTGTGTGTGTGTGTGTTTGTGTGTCTGTGCATGCGTGTGTCTGTGTGTGTGTTTGTGTGTTTGTGTGTTTGTGCGTGTCTGTGTGTGTTTGTGTGTGTGTTTGTGTTTGTGTGTGTCTGTGCGTGTGTGTGTTTGTGTTTGTGTGTGTGTGTGTGTGCGTGTGTGTTTGTGCGTGTCTGTTTTTGTGTGTTTGTGTTTGTGTGTGTGTGTGTGTGTGTTTGTGTGTTTGTGTTTGTGTTTGTGTGTGTGTGTGTGTTTGTGCGTGTCTGTGTGTGTGTTTGTGTGTGTGTTTGTGCGTGTCTGTGTGTGTGTTTGTGTGTGTTTGTGTTTGTGTGTGTGTTCGTGTGTTTGTGTGTCCTGTCAAATAAAGGCCTAAAATAATAATAATAATAAATGCTTCCTAACCCTCATGTTGTCCTCCTGTTCAACGTTTCTTTTTATATCAGCAAATATGGGATGTCGATAAAGCACCGAAAATGTAAATAAAACGTTAAAAGCAGGGTGGATGTAGCCTGAGTCCACTTCTCTAGTTCACAGCGTTAGTGTTGTTTTCCAGACTGCTGACATCTTGGTCTTCAACTCTGCAACAACACACAGAGGCCAAAATCGTGTCTAAGGCCCCTTTCTTCATGAAAATATACAGAATCAAGTCGGCAAGAGGATTCAGCCTAATAAACACATCAGACAGGTAGGAGAGAGTAATATATAGTGATGGGTCATTTCTGTATCTCCATCCTATCAACCCAATGATGTTGGGCAGGAAAAGCAGCATGTAAATTAGCAGCATCAGGACCAAAGTTCCTACAATTTGTCGTTTTTCCTCAGGCAGGATCGAGACGGAGGCAGACAGGGCTCTGAGAGTCGCACAGCAGAAGAATGTGAGCAGTGGAAAGGGAAGGAGCAGAATGACAGTGACGATGATATCTGTAATGTCAGAATTATCACCAAACCAAGTAAAAAGGAAGAGAGCAGGAACGGCCCAGACCACGACACAGATCACCACAGTGGACTTGATGGTTCGTCTGCAGCGGTACCACAGTGGGAAGACGATCAGCAAATACCTGAAATACAAGATAAACAGCTTCAGATTTCAATAATACAACGATCAGACACAGAAGGATCTCCACATGCTGGATCAACGTATTCTCATCAACAGGTTTCAAACGATATGGTACGAAAATGTACGCACAAGTCATATGTTATCGTACGAAATCAGGCAGCCGGCAACAGAGCCAACAAAAGTTGACTTTGAGCCGGTGTTGTGTCTAAGTCTGTTCTCCCGTTGTTGTTTCCTTGTGGTTAAAATACATATGGTTCATGAGAACAGGCTGGCTGGATAGACAGATACCTTTCCAGGGCGATGCACACCATGAAGCCAACACTGGTCAACAGACTGTAGTAGTAAATAATACCGAAGATAATGTTAATCATCAGGCTCTCATCTGGTGCCACGTAACAGATCATGCAGCAGAGCTGGATGAGGTCACAAATCAGAAGGTTGATGACGTAGATGGGAGCAACGTGATCATTTCGTACCTGCAGGAAAGTAAATCAGAGTAAATCTGAACTCTCTGCTCAGCAGTTGCAGTCAGTCAGCCGACATCTTTTATCAAACTCTTCTGTGCTCTCAGGGACATCAGATATGATAACATATTCTCACTCCCAACTCATCAACTACTGACACTTGGTCAGGACCCTGTGGTGTAATCTTTCAACATGCAGGATAAAACCATTTAGGGTCAGGGTGGGGTCACTAACTGGATGTATAAGAGACCCACAGGACAAGAAGAGGACAGGAAGCTTTGAGACTTGACTAAAGTCCTGTGCAAGTGTTTCTGTCTTCATGTGCCGTAACTGTGTTCTAGCCTGTTAACTTAATGTTACTTTTAATCCTGTATAATAAATATAATTAATGAAAACTTGGTGCCCAACCCAGATGAAGATCCTTAACAGACACATACAGTAAATCAATAAATCTCATTCCTAATGTTCATACCAGAGAGTAGAGAGAGTAGATGGCCATGAAGGTCAAAGGAAGGCCGATGGAAATGATGATGCACGTCACCACATCTGTGATGAATTCAGCTTTAGTGTGATCGTAGTAGTAGTAGTCGTAGTCGAAGGTGCTGTTGGTGTAGTTATTGGAGCCTGAGAGGATGTTGGTGTAGTTATTATAATCTAATGGTATTGGAGGTGGAAGGGTGAAGGTGCTGTTGCCCTGTGTCGTGTTGTTAACGTCCATTCTTCAGAGGGTTACCTGCAGGTCAGGAGATCAGGTTATAGAAAGGACATTTGGAATTTCAAAATGTTTGAATAAATCAACATTTTAACATGAAAATGATCCAGGGACCTTTGATTGAGCAGATTAGTAGTTTCTTTGTATCTTTGTAGTTGTTTCTTTAACTGTTGTCGCTGCAGGACGGTTACCTGTTGTAACCTAACTGCCCCGGTCACGTGAAAGTCAAGTTTTGTCTTTTTAATGGTTGTTTCATTTACTGTTTCCCCCTCTCATTCCCCCTGCTCTGGTGTTTCCCCTTCTCATTCCCCCCGCTCTGGTGTTTTACCCCTCTCATTCCCCCTGCTCTGGTGTTTTACCCCTCTCATTCCCCCTGCTCTGGTGTTTTACCCCTCTCATTCCCCCTGCTCTGGTGTTTCTCCCTCTCATTCACCCTGCTCTGGTGTTTTACCCCTCTCATTCCCCCTGCTCTGGTGTTTCCCCCTCTCATTCCCCCCTGCTCTGGCGTTTCCCCCTCTCATTCCCCCTGCTCTGGTGTTTTACCCCTCTCATTACCCCTGCTCTGGTGTTTCCCCCTCTCATTCCCCCTGCTCTGGTGTTTCCCCCTCTCATTCCCCCTGCTCTGATGTTTTACCCCTCTCATTCCCCCTGCTCTGGCGTTTCCCCCTCTCATTCCCCCTGCTCTGATGTTTTACCCCTCTCATTCCCCCTGCTCTGGCATTTCCCCCTCTCATTCCCCCTGCTCTGGTGTTTCCCCCTCTCATTCCCCCTGCTCTGGCGTTTCCCCCTCTCATTCCCCCTGCTCTGGTGTTTCCCCCTCTCATTACCCCTGCTCTGGCGTTTCCCCTTCTCATTCCCCCCGCTCTGGTGTTTTACCCCTCTCATTCCCCCTGCTCTGATGTTTTACCCCTCTCATTCCCCCTGCTCTGGCGTTTCCCCCTCTCATTCCCCCTGCTCTGGTGTTTTACCCCTCTCATTCCCCCTGCTCTGGCATTTCCCCCTCTCATTCCCCCTGCTCTGGGGTTTCTCCCTCTCATTCCCCCTGCTCTGGCATTTCCCCCTCTCATTCCCCCTGCTCTGGTGTTTCCCCCTTTCATTCCCCCTGCTCTGGCGTTTCTCCCTCTCATTCCCCCTGCTCTGGAGTTTCCCCATCTCATTCCCCCTGCTCCTAAATTACAATCTGTACGTATAAGACATACATTTTCTGTGTTCCAAGTTTTCTTAAATGTTAGCAATAAGGAAATACTCGTAATTTTAGCTAAGAATCATATTATCAGAAGTTTCTGGACTTTGAAGAGACATTGCTTTGAATTTGGTCGATTCGAAAGAAAACAACATATTGATTTAGATGATTTGAAAGGTTTTGTGCATAAGGAACTACATTTATGACTTTATGAATTACAAGTTTTCTGAAATCTTATGTTTAAAGATGCAAATGAGGAATTTTACAATGCTAACTTTTGGTGATTTTAGGAGAAATCTACAGAAACAAAGTGTAGAAACATAATGTTTTCTTTCCATTAGTCTGAAAAAATACATCTGATGGAAGATTAATACATTAAATAATTATATTTTTGCCTGAAATGTCTTGCCTTGAAAGTGATGAAGAAAAACTGATTAATCTTCTCATTTCATACTAAAACATCATTAACTGACTGTGCACTGTCTCTGGTTATATAACACGTTATCAACAATCATATTCAGGTTTTTGCATATCTCAGCTGTCATCATTCCATGGAAAACTGCAGCAACAACATGCAAAAGATGAGAGCCATGGTCATTATGTGTCTTTTTATAATAATAATAATACCAATAATAATAATAATAATAATACCAAAAATAATAATAATCATAATACATTTTATTTATATAGTGATTTTCATGGTACTCAAAGACACTTCACAGTAAAAACCAGCACATATATCACATTAAAAAAGATAAGCAATAAACTCAAAACATAAAACCAACACATAAAACAAGCATATTAAAATCAATTAAAAACACTAGACCCAGTACCTATCAGGTGATAAATGTAAGACTATTTTATATATATATATATATATATATATATATATATATATATATATATATATATATATATATATATATATATATATATATTGTGTCTGTAAAGCTGATCTGATGTGTGATTTGAATGTGTCCCGGTCAGTACAGTCACAGATGTGTAGGGTAGGAAGTTCCAGAGGGAGGGGGCTGCAATGGTGAAAGCTCGGTCAAGATTTCTGAAATCTGATGTTTAAAGATGCAAATGAGACATTATACAATGCTAACTTTTGGAGATTTTAGGGGAAAACTACAGAAACAAACAAAGTGTAGAAACATAATGCTTTCTTTCCATTAGTCTGAAAAAAGACATCTGATGAAAGATAAATAAATGGAAAAATTATATTTTGCCTGCAATGTCTCGCCTTAAAAGTGACGAAGAAAAACTGATTAATCTCATTTCACATTAAAACATCATTAACTGACTGTGTATTGTCTCTGGTTATATAACACGTTATCAATAGTCATATTGTCACAACACAAAGGTATTTTGCATATCTCAGCTGTCATCACTTCCTGGAAAACAACATCAGCAATGACAACAATAATAATAATAATAATTTGTAAAATGTCCTCTAGATATATGGACTCCTATCCTAACAGGTCTAAACACTACTTTCTCTTTCATATTGATATTCTTTTATATCATTTTATTCTTTAATTCTTCCTCTACCAAATATTTATTTAATCAAAACTCTGTATCTTTGTTTTTTAATTCTCAGAGAAACAACCAAATGAAATGTCCAAATCTGTCTGCTCGTTACAGTTTCCATCTTCATTTCTATGTCTGTTTACAGTTCTTTTATTCTTGTTTAATAATCTGTCTCTATAAGAAAATGAGTAAAGTTTTAAAGTGTACCTTTAGAAAGCTGCGAGCCGAGCTGAAAGAGTTGTCAGATGTTCTGTCCTCTGCAGTCTCCAGTCAGTACGGTGACGTGGATGATAATCTACCTCCTGTTTTGGGAGGAGAGGCGTGGTAGAGGGCGTGGTGATGGTGGTCTAGCAGAGCAGCAACCTTTGTGCAAAAGATGAGAGCCATGGTCATTATGTGTCTTTTAAAGGGATATTTCACAGCGGTAAAGATGAATATGTATTTAAATTGGGTCATTTATGTAGTAGAAATGTGATCTTGTTTTTAGAAATTTGCATTCTAGACCGATAAAAGCCAGAAAATGTGTTTTTGGCTCATGTGGATGAAAGACAACAACTCCCAGAATGCACTTGCTTCGCTTCCCTACGAGGCCACTCCAAAGCCACGCCTAGCGTTTACAGAGAGGCAGTCAAGTGAAGTGGGTTTTATTGTCATTTCAACCATATACCCTGTATGTAGTGAAACAACATGTTTCACCGTGGCAACCGGGCAAATTTAAAATATATAAAAACAACATTTTATAAAAACGTCATACGAGATGGCTACATTTAGTGCACACACATTATAGACTATACATAAAGTGCAATTACTATTCACTGTGAGGTGAAGGTAGAATATACTATTCGATAGAAGACGATTTTTGCGTCATCAGAGGCTTTTTTCCAGACACACAATACAGAGAAGGTTCAAAATGCTACCGGGTTTCTACTGATACAAAGCTTAATGCTAATCAGTGAAGTATCCTTTAAGAGTCATTTTCTGTCTTTTATGGTCATTATGTGTATTTTTACGGTAATTTTGAGTCTTTTCTAGTAATTTTATGTCTTTGTATGGTCATTTTGTGTCTTAAGAGTCATTATGTGTCTCTTTGCATGTGTGTGTACACATATTTTGAGTACTGCTGTGAGGTCTTTACCTTCAGCCAGGTGTTTCAGTGATTTAATGTAATGTTTAATATAAATGGACACTGGTTGAGGCATTTCCTGAGTTTAGATGAGTTTCCCCCTCTCATTCCCCCTGCTCTGGTGTTCCCCCTCTCATTCCCCCTGCTGTGGTGTTCCCCCTCTCATTCCCCCCGCTCTGGCGTTTCCCCCTCTCATTCCCCCTGCTCTGGTGTTTCCCTCTCTCATTCCCCCTGCTCTGGTGTTTCCCCCTCTCATTCCCCCTGCTCTGGTGTTTCTCCCTCTCATTCCCCCTGCTCTGGTGTTTTACCCCGTTCATTCCCCCTGCTCTGGCGTTTCCCTCTCTCATTCCCCCTGCTCTGGTGTTTCTCCCTCTCATTCCCCCTGCTCTGGTGTTTCCCCCTCTCATTCCCCCTGCTCTGGCGTTTCCCCCTCTCATTCCCCCTGCTCTGGTGTTTCTCCCTCTCATTCCCCCTGCTCTGGCATTTCCCCCTCTCATTCCCCCTGCTCTGGCGTTTCCCCCTCTCATTCCCCCTGCTCTGGTGTTTCCCCCTCTCATTCCCCCTGCTCTGGTGTTTTACCCCTGTCATTCCCCCTGCTCTGGAGTTTCCCCATCTCATTCCCCCTCTCATTCCCCCTGCTCTGGCGTTTCTCCCTCTCATTCCCCCTGCTCTGGTGTTTTACCCCTGTCATTCCCCCTGCTCTGGAGTTTCCCCATCTCATTCCCCCTGCTCTGGTGTTTTACCCATCTCATTCCCCCTGCTCCTAAATTACAAACTGTACGTATAAGAGAAATATTTTCTGTGTTCCAAGTGACACTAAAACATAATTAACTGACTGTGCACTGTCTCTGGTTATATAACACGTTATCAACAATCATATTCAGGTTTTTTGCATATCTCAGCTGTCATCGTTCCCTGGAAAACTGCAGCAACAACATGCAAAAGATGAGAGCCATGGTCATTATGTGTCTTTTTATAATAATAATAATACCAATAATAATAATAATAATAATAATAATACCAATAATAATAATAATCATAATACATTTTATTTATATAGTTATTTTCATGGTACTCAAAGACACTTCACAGTAAAAACCAGCACATATATCACATTAAAAAAAGATAAGCAATAAACTCAAAACATAAAACCAACACATAAAACAAGCATATTAAAATCAATTAAAAACACTAGAGCCAGTACCTATCAGGTGAGAAATCTAAGACTATTATATATATATATATACATATATATATATATAGTGTGTGTAAAGCTGATCTGATGTGTGATTTGAATGTGTCCCAGTCAGTACAGTCACAGATGTGTAGGGTAGGAAGTTCCAGAGGGAGGGGGCTGCAATGGTGAAAGCTCGGTCAAGATTTCTGAAATCTGATGTTTAAAGATGCAAATGAGACATTATACAATGCTAACTTTTGGAGATTTTAGGGGAAAACTACATAAACAAACAAAGTGTAGAAACATAATGTTTTCTTTCCATTAGTCTGAAAAAATACATCTGATGAAAGATAAATAAATGGAAAAATTATATTTTGCCTGCAATGTCTCACCTTAAAAGTGACGAAGAAAAACTGATTAATCTCATTTCACATTAAAACATCATTAACTGACTGTGTATTGTCTCTGGTTATATAACACGTTATCAATAGTCATATTGTCACAACACAAAGGTATTTTGCATATCTCACCTGTCATCTCTCTCCACCTCCTCCCTCCCTCTCCTCCTCTCTCTCCCTCTCCTCCTCCTCTCACGCTCCTCCTCCTCTCCCTCTACCTCTTCTCTCTCCCTCTCCACCTTTCCCTCCCTACCTCTCTTCCTCCTCCCTCTCCTCCTCCTCTCTCCCTCTCCTCCTCCTCTCTCCCTCTCTTCCTCCTCCCTCTCCTCTTCCTCTCTCCCTCTCCTCCTCCTCTCTCCCTCTCCCTCTTCTCCTCTCTCCTTCTCTCTCTCCCTCTCCTCCTCTATCTCCCTCTCCTCCCTCTCCCTCTCCTCTTTTCATGGTCATTTTGAATCTTTTTATAGTAATTTTGAGTATTTTTATGGTCATTTTGACTAATTAAATTTCAGACTAAAACATCATTAACTGACTGTGTATTGTCTCTGGTTATATAACACGTTATCAATAGTCATATTGTCACAACACAAAGGTATGTTGCATATCTCAGCTGTCCTCACTTCCTGGAAAACAACATCAGCAACGACAACAATAATAATAATAATAATTAGTAAAATGTCCTCTAGATATATGGACTCCTATCCTAACAGGTCTAAACACTACTTTCTCTTTCATATTGATATTCTTTTATATCATTTTATTCTTTCATTCTTCCTCTACCAAATATTTATTTAATCAAAACTCTGTATCTTTGTTTTTTAATTCTGAGTGAAACAACCAAATGAAATGTCCAAATCTGTCTGCTCATTACAGTTTCCATCTTCATTTCTATGTCTGTTTACAGTTCTTTTATTCTTGTTTAATAATCTGTCTTTATAAGAAAATGAGTAAAGTTTTAAAGTGTACCTTTAGAAAGCTGCGAGCCGAGCTGAAAGAGTTGTCAGATGTTCTGTCCTCTGCAGTCTCCAGTCAGTACGGTGACGTGGATGATAATCTACCTCCTGTTTTGGGAGGAGAGGCGTGGTAGAGGGCGTGGTGATGGTGATCTAGCAGAGCAGCAACCTTTGTGCAAAAGATGAGAGCCATGGTCATTATGTGTCTTTTAAAGGGATATTTCACCGCTGGAAAGATGAATATGTATTTAAATTAGGTCATTTATGTAGTAGAAATGTGATCTTGTTTTTAGAAATTTGCATTCTAGACCGAGAAAAGCCAGAAAATGTGTTTTTGGCTCATGTGGATGAAAGACAACAACTCCCAGAATGCACTTGCTTCGCTTCCCTACGAGGCCACTCCAAAGCCACGCCTACCGTTTACAGAGAGGCAGTCAAGTGAAGTGGGTTTTATTGTCATTTCAACCATATACCCTGTATATAGTGAAACAACATGTTTCACCGTGGCAACCGGGCAAATTTAAAATATATAAAAACAACATTTTATAAAAACGTCATACGAGATGGCTACATTTAGTGCACACACATTATAGACTATACATAAAGTGCAATTACTATTCACTGTGAGGTGAAGGTAGAATATAAGAACTTTCTTGAGATTTGCGTGGTTGAAATCACCAGCAACAATAAATAGTCCACGCATTGGTAGCATTAGCGCTTGTTGGGATGTAAACACTGAGTACAAACACAGCCGTGAATTTGCGTGAAACTCCACCAGCGATGAGCAGTTGTAGATACAAGCACCGCATTTCTGCACCAGTCCATGTCCGTGTTAACACAGCCCACCTCCATGAGTCTTACCCAGCAACAGAGCAGCATCTGTTCGGAAGGCTAGCAGGCCTGGTAGCTGGATAGCGGAGTCCAGTACACTGTTGGTCAGCCATGTTTCCACAAAAACAACAACACAGCAGTCTCTGAACTCACATTGGGAGTTTCATTGAAGTTGGATGTAGTCCAGTTTGTTGTCTAATGAGCGGACGCTTTATTTATAAAGCGCTTTTCACAGATAAAATCACAAAGTGCTGTACAACAGAATAGGTAGAACAAACAGTATAAAATGCATATACATATATCAAAAGAAAGGGACACTAGTGAGAACCCATCAACCAAAAGCTTTCCTAAATAAGCAAGTTTTCAGATCCTTTTTGAAAGAGACAACAGAGTCAGCCAGACGCACGGACAGGGGCAGGGCGTTCCACAGTCTGGGAGCAACAGACTGAAAAGACCTGGTCCCCTCGGGTCTTAGAACCAGTCTTAGAGACTGCAAGCAAATTTTGGTCAGAGGACCGAAGAGTCCGGCTAGGGAAATACGGCTTCAAAAGGTCTTGGATATACTGTGGGGCCTGACCGTTTAAGGCCCTGAAAGTCAGCACTAAAATCTTAAAGTGGATCCTGAATTTTACAGGGAGCCAATGGAGAGCTGACAAGACTGGAGTGATATGAGACCTTCGAGGGGCACCTGTTAAAAGTCTAGCAGCAGAATTTTGAACAATTTGCAGTTTGTTCAAAGCAGACATATTCAGACAGGTAAACACAGAGTTACAGTAGTCAAGCCTTGTTGATATGGAAGCGTGAATTATCATTTCCAGGTCATTCTTTGACAACAATTTGCGAATTTTAGAGATGTTCCTAAGATGATAAAAGCAATTTCGGACGAGCTGTTTTGACTTGCAAGCAAGACGGATGGGACAGGTGGCTGGCTAGCGTTAGCTTTCCACCTAGCGTGAACTCCTGCCCTCGTTCCGTGTTCCCGCTTTCTCGCACACATCTTTCGATGTCCCCTCCCCCGGCTAGCGGCATCAAGTGTCACTGCAGGCTGAGGTGCTGGTCTGCGTAGCAGGTGAAGCTCACGTAGTGTGTAGAGTATTCAGTCTGTAATAAAGTTTCCTGCATGTTCCCCGATCTGTACCAATGTATCCCGGTGGTACACATGTGCGGTAGTTTGAATGCACATAATTGCAAGGTTGTTGCTGAAAAGACAGAGCCTGTTAGCTTAGCTAATGGGTTGTGAAATGGGCGGGTTAAAAACATGTGGAACTAGCTGGCTGTAGTTCATAGCCTCGGGCCAAAAAAGCCTCCTAGAAGACGATTTTTGCGTCATCTGAGGCTTTTTTCCAGACACACAATAAAGAGAAGGCTCGCCTCAGGGGGACATGAGGGAGGGACGCACGCTCATTCGAAAATGCTACCGGGTTTCTACTGATACAAAGCTTAATGCTAAACAGTGAAGTATCCTTTAAGAGTCATTTTCCGTCTTTTATGGCATTACGTGTATTGTTACGGTAATTTTGAGTCTTTTATGGTAATTTTATGTCTTTGTATGGTCATTTTGTGTCTTAAGAGTCATTATGTGTCTCTTTGCATGTGTGTGTACACATATATTGAGTAGAGCTGTGAGGTCTTTACCTTCAGCCAGGTGTTTCAGTGATTTAATGTAATGTTTAATATAAATGGACACTGGTTGAGGCGTTTCCTGAGTTTAGATGAGGATATTTATTAATTAACTGTAACTTGTCTTTGGTAAAACACAACTCTATCCTGCTGGGAGAAATGTTATCGATAATAACGTTGTCATACGACATTAAAGTCTTTTCCATATGTCACAATAAATACAATAGTTTGCATTTGTATTTGCATGCCTGTTCTCCTTGTTTTTGAGACTCGAATAGATGAATAAGAGCACAAAGAGATTCAAAACGACCATAAAAAACTCAATATGACCACAGACAAACAGAAAACCATTCAAAATGACCACCCTTTTACATGGCTGGGCCCAGGGGAAAACACAAGACTTTCACCCAGGAAACAGGTGTTCATGTCCTGAAGAAGTTAAGGAGAAAACACAAGACTTTCACCCAGGAAACAGGTGTTCATGTCCTGAAGAAGTTAAGGAGAAAACACAAGACTCACACCCAGGAAACAGGTGTTCATGTCCTGAAGAAGTTAAGGAGAAAACACAAGACTTTCACCCAGGAAACAGGTGTTCATGTCCTGAAGACGTTAAGGAGAAAACACAAGACTTTCACCCAGGAAACAGGTGTTCATGTCCTGAAGAAGTTAAGGAGAAAACACAAGACTTTCACCCAGGAAACAGGTGTTCATGTCCTGAAGAAGTTAAGGGAAAAACACAAGACTTTCACCCAGGAAACAGGTGTTCATGTCCTGAAGAAGTTAAGGAGAAAACAGAAGACTTTCACCCAGGAAACAGGTGTTCATGTCCTGAAGAAGTTAAGGAGAAAACACAATACTTTCACCCAGGAAACAGGTGTTCATGTCCTGAGGCCTGTACTACGAAGCAAGTTTTGGTAACTTCAGGTTCAACTCAGGGTTTCCTGTATCACGTAAGCGGATTTTGTAGCAGTCCTTAACTAATCACATACAAAGGATCGGTCCCAGCAAGCCCTGTGTAGTTTGTTTTAACGTAACGGCACCGAACCGGCGACCCTCTGAAGACGTTATGAATTCAAACATACTAGTTTGTAATATTTTGTATCATGCTGTTCTTGTCTTTAATAAAATCAAAACTAAGCAAAGGGCTGAAAGGTCTTACAAATCACGAGGGAGCGATTTGACTTGAAGGCCCTACAGTGGGGGGTCAGCTGCCCCCTCCCCCCCTGTATAAGGTTGGTGGATTTCCTTCTTTTTTTTACCAATGCCTGAGCCGATACTTTTAAAAACACAACACAAAATGACATTGACATCAAATAATGGCTTGTTTATTGCTAAGGCCATATGGTCAAATTAAAATGTGTTACGTCCTGCTACGTCCTGCTATGTCCTGCAGTGTCCTATGATGACCTGCTACACAATGAACTACTACAACTACTATTTCTAGTCATAGTTCAATTGTCTTTATTGTTAGTTTTATTGCCACTGTTCATGACAGCCCCAACCGGCTCCGTCAGACACCGTTTACCATGATTCTGGGTCTGTGCCAGGTTTCTCCCTAAAGGGGAGTACTGGAATGTGTGTGTGTGTGTGTGTGTGTGTGTGTGTGTGTGTGTGTGTGTGTGTGTGTGTGTGTGTGTGTGTGTGCGTGTGCGTGTGCGGCAGTTTTGTTTTTTGTACTTTACAGTAAGTCCTTGCCCCTCAGGGAAATTCCTTGTCAGGTGAAATGTTCTGACTCATCCAAATACTTTAGGATCATATCTTAACATCTCATCTGTTCATCATTTTTTTTATTCATTTACCATCTTTTTGTAGTTTTTCATCTTTTTTTTTTTTTTTACTCATTTTGAGTCTCAACAAAAACTCACATTGAGAAATAAGTCTGGTTGTAGAATAAACACACAACACTTCCTCCTCTGCCCGTCTTTACGTCAGTCTTAAAACTAAAAGAAGGAAAAGTTAAAAAGCCTTCCATCTGAATTAAGGTGTTTTACCTTTTAGCCAAAGAGTGCCCCAGACCTTTCTACTATTTAAAACTTTCCAATACTTCTAATGGCCTGGTTTGATCTAGAGCAGGGATCTTCAACAGTTTTTTCAAAAAGTCTTAACATGATTCCAACACATTATTAGCTAATATAAATCCCCACTGATGATAGGCTTACTGGCCTATAGGTAAGGTAGTCACTAAGGTAGCCATCCACAGATACAGTTCATCCTAAAGGGGTTTTTATGGTCGTGCGTAGAATTGACGGCGTAGGGTCCCTGTGCCGTAGCCTGATGCGCACCTCTCAAAAAATGGTTAACTTCTCCTGCTCCAGATTTCCCACCATGGTCAGAAAGAACAGAGGAGACACTTTGTTTCTCTCACTATGACTCTAGAGTCGCTACTCGCTCTGAAGATAATTCAATCAGGAGAGACTTTGTTTACAGATATGCAAAATAACAATATTTATTATACAACTGCATGACAAAATGTCTTTTGGAGATTAGACTCCATCAAATTCATATATTTTTTAAAGGGTTAGAGAATAGGAAACATATCCCCCGATGGAGTCTAGACTCTGGTGGCGGCGGAGAAGAGACCGGGGACCAGACTGGCGAGGCAACGGAGCGGCCAGCCGGGAGAATCATGAAGACTGGAGGCGGCGGGGGAGGTGGAGGGTTGAGCGCTTTGCCTGAAACGAAAACTGAAACGCACAGGGGGAACATATTCAAAGCAGAGCTGTAGTGCTGTGATTGGTCCTTGAATTCCGTGGTCATGTCTGATTGGTTTAAGTGAAAGTATTGCTTCTAAACAGCCGATTTGATTTACGGAGAAAGAGCAATGATTGGGTTAATGACATCTTCCTGAAAGAATTTGCGCTGTGCTTCATTTGCCGTCACTCTCTCACTTCCTCCTCACCCTAAACCCCCCCCCCACACACACACACACACACACACACACCAAAGCTCCGCACAACCGTAAAAAGGCCTTTAGGATTGACTGTTTCACATTTGTGTTAAAACATGATTAATGAAATCATGGCAACAATTATTAGGCTATTTTAATAGCTTAGTATTCTATGCAGAAAAAAGGTATGTGTACATGCTTTAGGCTGCCTTAAAAGTTATTGTAGGACCAGATTAATATGCAACTTCATTTTATACAATACATGTAGTACGGGGTCCCTGATCCGTCTCTCTTTCAGTTAAGGGGTCCTTGGCTTAAAAGAACATTGAAGACCCCTGATCTAGAGCAGTGGTTCTCAAACTTTTTTCAGTGATGTTCCCCCTTTGAATTTTGTTTTTAAGCCATGTACCCCCTGACCAGCATGAAACATTTGTGGTAGAAAAGAGTCTATTAAGAGGAACAATACTCTATACTTTTATTTTATTAAAGCGCTGGCAACGATTGATTTACTTAACAACAACAACCTTGTAGCTGAAAAACATTTGAATGCTGCATTTCAAATGCCAAGAATATTTTCACTTAATTAATTAATTAATTCATAATTATAGTATAATTGTTTTATGACATACCCCAAACATGAGGTCTTCTGACTGCGGGACTTTTCCGACCGGCGGGACAGGTTCGTACTGCACACACATCTGATCAGTCATTAAGTCAGTCAGAGAGTGATCTCCTGCAGACACACCTGAACAGTCAGAGAGGGAGCTCCTAGTAGCAGACAACGGTTTGTTGAATAAAGCTGGAAACAAAGGTGATCGGGAAAAAAGCCTGTGAGTAGTGGAGACCGGGGACAGCTGTAACATGTTTAACATTTCCTGTCTTTATCTTGAACTTCTTTAAAGCTGCGGTGTGTTTAAAACAGAGCCGGCCCTGAACAATTTTGTGCCTAATGTGCATCTAGTTTTGCATCTCTTTTCACGTAGTTTTTGACCGTTGTTATCACCATATCTGTGTCTAACACGTTGGACAAGCTAGAGCAGATAATAGATAAAGAACTAGAGTCAGTAGATCTGATTTAAAAAGTATTTTTGTCACATTCATTCGGCTCGGGTGCTGAACCTAAACCTTAAAATGTAAATCACTGCACTGTGAACATAAATGCTCAAAGTACTTAATTGTAATAAGTAATGTCAACCTCAGAAGTTCTGATTATTTAAAACTGTTGAGTGCCAGTAACATATACTATCTTTTGAATTTAGTTAACTCTTATTTTTTGATTCATATGAAGTTTAGTGAACATGAAATACTGAGTTTTTATACTTACAATTATTCAGCTTTATTAATTTTATATTTTTGATTTTCATATACTTCAAATATTTGAGTTGGTTTAATTAGCACTTTAATTTAACGGTAAACCAAGAAAATGCAAGTTCACGTTACTCCAAACATTTAAGATCTAACAACTTCAGACTTTTGAGTTTATGAACTCACTTGTGTGGCAACTGATTACTGAGTACTGCTTACTTATTTGGGTTTACAGTGTAAACAAAACTACTTTCTTATTTATTGACATTCGTATGTAATTTTCTTCTTTAATTCTTATTTTTCACAAAATTCTTTAAATGTTCAGTCACTTTTTAAGATGTCAAATTGTCTGAACAGTCATGTGTCCTTGCTTCATGTTCTAAGATGCCTCATTGATCTTATGTCTGATGGCCGAAAAGATCTCCCAGTTGGCAGGAAATATCTCCCCTTTCACTTTTTTTGTGATCTTAACTAACGGTAGTCATTTTGGTGTCTAAACTTAGCTGTTGTCGTTGCAGGTCAGTCACCTTTTGTTGGCTAAATGTAACTGCAAAGACCGCTGAACTGTCACGTGACCAACGGTGGTCGCTGTAATTTCGAAAGAAATCATGCAAACCTCTTTATGCAATAAGTTGTGAACAGCTCCTATGATATCTAACGAAAACACGGTGATGTTTGAGATGACGGTCTGGACATTTTAGGTTGAGCAGACAAAAAGTAACCGTCCTGCAGCGACAACAGTTAACGAAACAACTACAAAGACATCCAAAACAACTATTAAAGGTGCTATGATATGCTGCTCTTTGGATGCTGTCATATCGGCCTTAGTGGTCCCCTAATACTGTATCTGAAGTCTCTTTTATATAGACCTCAGTGGTCCACTAATACTGTATCTGAAGTCTCTTTAATATAGACCTTAGTGGTCCCCTAATACTGTATCTGAAGTCTCTTTTATATAGGCCCTAGTGGTCCACTAATACTGTATCTGAAGTCTCTTTTATATAGACCTCAGTGGTCCACTAATACTGTATCTGAAGTCTCTATTATATAGACTTTAGTGGTCCCCTAATACTGTATCTGAAGTCTCTTTTCTATAGGCCTCAGTGGTCCCCTAATACTGTATCTGAAGTCTCTTTTATATAGACCTTAGTGGTCCCTTAATACTGTATCTGAAGTCTCTTTTATATAGACCTTAGTGGTCCCCTAATACTGTATCTGAAGTATCTTTCCCAAAATTCAGCCTTGGTGCAGAATTCCAGCCACTAGAGCCAGTCTCACAATGAGCTTTCCTTAGGACGTGCCATTTCTGTGTCTGTAGATTTAAATGCTATTGAGGAGTAGGGGGGGGGGGGCAAGGTGGAGGTGTGGCCTTGACAAACTGCCATGCTTCGCTTGTTTGCAAGCCATGATGTCTCTCTTTCTCATGGGGGGGGCAAATTCTCTGGGCGGGCAAAGCAGAGAAAGGGGAGGTAACCTTTCCCCTTATGACGTCATAAAGGGAAGATTCCTGATTGGCCCATCTGAACTTTCATTTTCTCAAAGGCAGAGCAGGATACCCAGGGCTCCGTTTACACCTATCGCCATTTCTTGCCACTGGGAGACCATAGGCAGGCTGGGGGAACTCATATTAACGTTAAAAAACCTCATAAAGTGAATTTTTCATGCCATGGGACCTCTACAATGTTTCAAAACTATCACACAAACGAAACTATAAAACTACAAATCTGTTCAAACAAAGGTCCCTGTTACATTTTCATGCTAAAATGTTGATTTATTCAAAAATTCTGAAATTCCAAATGTCCTTTCTATAATCTGATCTCTTTACCTACAGGTTTACCTCTGAAAATGGATGTTAACAACACGACACAGGACAACAGCCCCTTCACCCTTCTACCTCCAATCTTTACCAGCACCAATCCACGTCCAAACTTTACCACCCCCACTACACCTCCAATCCCTAACAGCACCACTCCACACTTCCCAACCACCATTGAACCTTTAGGCATCACTCGCACAACTTCCCATATTTACACCAGCATATTTACCTCAGGCTCCCATCATCTCACCGACATTCTCACTGGCTCTCCTGATCTGACAAACATCCTCTCAGGCTCCAGTAATTACACCAACAGCACCTCAGGCTCCAGTAATTACACCAACGGCACCTTCAGCTACAACGATGACACTAAAGGTGGATTCATCACAGGTGTGGTGACGTACATCATCATTTGCATCAACCTTCCTTTGACCCTCATCGCCATCTACTCTCTCTACTCTCTGGTATGAACATTAGGAATGAGACTTATCGATTTACTGTATGTGTCTGTAAAGGATCCAAGGTTTGTGTCCTGTTCTTGTCCCGTGTGTCACTTAAACGTCCAGTTTGTAGCCCCATCCACGATCTTTCCCTGACTCCAAGTGGTTTTACCCTGAATGTTGAAAGATTTAACTATATGGGGGCTGACCAAGTGTCAGTATTTGTTGTGTGTATGAGAATGTGTTTCTGACAGCACAAAAGAGTTTGATTAAATAAAAAGCTGACTGACTGCAACTGCTGAGCAGAGAGTTCAGATTTACTCTGATTTACTTTCCTGCAGGTACGAAATGATCACGTTGTTCCCATCTACGTCATCAACCTTCTGATTTGTGACCTCATCCAGCTCTGCTGCGTGATCTGTGACGCGGTAGAACCTGACGGCCCGATAATATACATTATCTACAGTAATATTTACTACTACAGTCTGATGACCAGTGTTGGCTTCATGGTGTGCATCGCCCTGGAAAGGTATCTGTCTCATATCTTACGAATTGTTGTGCATGCATTTTGGTACAATATACTAACCTGTTGATGAGAATACGTTGATCCAGCATGTGGAGCTCCTTCTGTGTCTGATTGTTTTATTATTGAAATCTGAAGCTGTTTATCTTGTATTTCAGGTATTTACTGATCGTCTTCCCACTGTGGTACCACTGCAGACGAACCATCAAGTCCACTGTGGTGATCTGTGTCGTGGCCTGGGCCATTCCTTGTGTTTACCTTTTCACTGTATTTTTTGCTGGTAATTTTAATGTACCACAAATCATTGCCCTTGTCTTTCTCTTCCTTCCCTTCCCACTGCTCACATTCTTCTGCTGTGCGACTCTCAAAGCCCTGTCTGCCTCCGTCTCGATCCTGCCTGAGGAAAAACGACGAATTGTAGGAACTTTGGTCCTGGTGCTGCTAATTTACATGCTGCTTTTCTTGCCCAACATCATTTTGATAGTGGTAGTGAGATACATAAAAGACCCATCCCTAGAGAATACTCTCTACTACCTGGCTATGGTGTTTGTTAGGCTGAATCCTCTTGCAGACTTGATTCTGTATATTTTCATGAAGAAAGGGGCCTTAGACAAGATTTTGGCCTCTGTGTGTTGTTGCAGAGTTAAAGACCAAGATGTCAGCAGTCTGGAAAACAACACTAACGGTGTGAACTAGAAAAGTGGATTTGGAGACAAAACGATCTCCATGCATACAATAGTTTTATATCCAGTAGCAGAACTAATATCTGTGCATATTAACTGTCTGACAACACATATCACAGGACCATTCACACACACGGGGCAACCCAAACGCTCATCAATGCTAACCCATGCTAGCATATGCTATCATGATAAGATATCCTTACATATGATGACTTTTAGTTTGGGTTAAGATCAGACGTTACTTTACTTCCTGAAGGTTACAACGTGACGCAGAACGTGACGTTTGTTCCGTAAAGTTAAAGTGCTTTTGTTGCTTGCTTCTTGTCTTTTCTTTCTTTACTGTTGGCTCTCCTGCTTCTTCTACTTCTGCTGTGTGTTTCTGCTGGATTTGCTGTGTTTTTGGCAAGAATATTTTGGTCTACGTGACTAAGACTGCTTAGGGTAATCAGACTAGCACAGTGTGAAGTGTAGGGACAGAATGGTTAACGACTCTCCAGGTGTGTTAACTGATTAGCGAGGGTGGGGCCTCCTCACCTGTAGCCAACATTAATCACATCCTTGTATTTACTGGTATTTGTATGAAGCGGCAGCCTTATTGGACGATCACTCGAAGGACAAAGACAAAGGAGTCTATGCAGGAGGTTAAGGGGGCTTGGTATCTTACTTGCACTACATTCATCTCACAGCTTTAGTTACTGGATACTTTACACATTAAGATGCTGTCTGTTGGGGTGGTGATGGCGCAGTGGTTAGGACACATGCCTTTGGTGTGGGAGACCTGGGTTCGATTCCCACAATGATCCATCAACCAATGTGTTCCTGAGCAAGACACTTAACCCCTAGTTGCTCCAGAGGCGTGTGACCTCTGATATACATAGCAATTGTAAGTCGCTTTGGATAAAAGCGTCAGCTAAATGACATGTAATGTAATGTAATGTAATGTAATGTAATGTAATGTAATGTCTGTTCATATTGGAGCTGCTGTATCTTATATTTGGGCCTGTGGCGCCCCCTGCAGTAAAATGTGTGGCTGTGAAGACTGATCTGAGAGCAGTGGAGTCGCTCCCTACCTGAGAAGGGACTAGCTGTCAGCTGTGACCTGCTCAGGTCTGTAGGGTTTAGGTAACAACTCATATTTGGAGCTTAATAGTTTTGGTAAAGTGAAGGGGACCAACAACAGCTGCAGCTCTGTCTTGGGTTGGAAATTACCCAACATTATTAAGAGCAAAGATTCAGACAGTGAAAGCACACATAACGAATAATACAGCTATTAGGCTGGAAAAGAAAACTGAAATAATCTATGACAAGCCAAAGAGGAATGATAAGTATGCGCTTGGCTTCAATCAGCAACTGAAATTTTAAAAACAGACAGTCAGAAATCTTGGTGTAGTCATGGACTTAGACATGAATTTCAACAGTATTACAGTTTTTCTCAATTGCTTACACACAAATACTGGTACTTGAGACACAATGACCACAACATGTAACTAATGCGCCAACCCCCCTGAACCAATTCTGCATAACTACAAGAACAATTCCTGCTTTTCATTCAAATTGCAGTTCTAAAACACACTCTTTTCAAACCACTACAGACAATTCTCTGCATTTGGCACAATTTTCATGAAGAAAATCTCTTGTTTTCACGAGGAACACACTGCCATTCAAATATGCACACTGACTCATCACACGGGCAAACACCTGTCACACAGTTTTACAATTAGTAATCAGAGTTTTAGCATAAAAGGGCAACAGGTGAGCTCTTCTGTGTTGTTTCTGCTTGGCCAGGGGAAACATTGCTTGCGATGTGAATGAGGTGCTGTGGCCAGACCCAAACAGAAGAGAAGATGCAGTATAGTTTTTTTTAGTATTTGTTTTTTACTGTAACTGTATACAGTAAATGTTTCTGTTGTTTTGTATGTAGACCACTGTATGTGAACATTTGTGTTGGTTGGGATGTACAGAGCAGGGGGAATGAGAGGGGGGAACGTGACGGGAAAAATAAAATATATTTGTTACCGTGTATTTGTGTGTTCTGAGTATAATAATTATAATAATATTCTACAAATAATTCTACTAATATTTTACAACACACTTATGTATGTATGTATGTATGTATGTACTGTCTGTAGTAAGTGTAACACTGAACAAAAAAAGGCCTACGTCATTATGATGAATGGAGAAGAAGTGTTTTCCATCGATCACATCAGTGTTCAACTGATTCTTATAAATGTTTATTCATATGACGGTCTGTGTGTGTCATTTGAAAACAAAATAACATTTTGAGAAGAAATAACATTGTTTTGAATGTAAAGTTTAATTTTGCAGGAGAATTGAGGGGTTTTGCCCATTTTGTGTGTATGTGTTTTTGGATTTGTGTGTAGAGTTCTGAGAGCATGAGGCATGCTTTCAGAAAATGTGTGTAAACAATCGAGAAAAACTATGACATTAGTAAACTAAGACAACTAGTCGGCCGACTTATCAGGTGTTGTCTTCCCGTCAACCATTAACTTGTTGTCCTTCCGGGTCAAAATTGAAAATTAACTTTTTTAGCGCTTTTCTTTAGGCATGTTTGTTGGTTTTTGCGATGCTTTTGGCAAGTTTTTAAAAGTTTTTGTCAAAAAGAGCATTCAAAGATTTTTTTATTCATGGTCAATAAACCGAATTTATATGACATTATATCTCATTTTTTTAGGTAAAAAAGCAGAAATTATGAATTATTTTGACTAATAATTAAGGTCAGAGGATGGTGAGTGGATCACAGACTGGTTTATGTCAAAGTTTAGTCAGGACACTGTTTTGAAACCATTTAAACTTTTTTTTGCAAATACTATAAAATTCAATGAAAGTAATGATTAATGTTACCTGTATAGAACATTGTATGGAACCCATACAACATGCATGCATGTTAATTTCCTCCAATTTGGTTGAAAGAAACCCATATTTCTGATATAAAAAACTTTTTCAAACGAGGACAACACAAGGGTTAAGCAAATCAAGAGTTCAAGTTCAAACATGCGTTTGTCTTCAGTAGACTCGACTAATGAGTCGGAACTAAACATGGAGAAGCAGCGTTCCACATATCTTGAAAAAACTCCCAGAAAACTGCAACTCTCAGTTCTTTTCAATCAAGACTGATGACTTGATACTATGTTTTTGTAAGTGTTCATTTCTTACAATGCTTTTGCTGTTTTTATTTTTGTATTTTACACCTGTCTTATTCTTTTTAAGCTGTTTTTATATTGTCTTTAACTGAGGTTTTTAATTTTTTTTCATGTTCATCAGTTGTACATTTTTATTCCCCAACTTGCACAATAGGATTATCTACAACTTGAATATGTTTTAAATATTTGTTCTTGTAGTCTATTATTATTTCATGTATATTGTTTCCTATTATTTAATGTATATTCTGTATGTCTGCTGTGTGTCTGATATTTTGCTGCTGCAACACCATTATTTCCCATTTTTGGGGATCAATAAATATCTATCTATCTATCTATCTATCTATCTATCTATCTATCTGTCTGTCTGTCTGTCTGTCTGTCTGTCTGTCTGTCTGTCTGTCTGTCTGTCTGTCTGTCTATCTATCTATTTTATTTAGCTACCCTGCCTTGGTCATTGTATAACTAATGAACAAACTTCAATAAGTGACTTTCAAATAATAATAAAAATAAATACAAGTTTTGGGATCATTCTAGATCAGTATATCTCAAATGGGGGTACATGTCCCCCTAGTTGTACTCTGGAGGACTGCAGGGGGTACGTGTCCACCTAGTGGTACTCTGGAGGACTGCAGGGGGTACGTGTCCCTCTAGGGGTACTCTGGAGGACTGCAGGGGGTACGTGTCCCTCTAGTGGTACTCTGGAGGACTGCAGGGGGTACGTGTCCCTCTAGTGGTACTCTGAAGGACTGCAGGGGGTACGTGTCCCTCTAGTGGTACTCTGGAGGACTGCTGGGGGTACATGACGTGTTTTTGTCGCTGTTTTTGAAGTTTTTCACCTTTTTTTGAAGGTTTAGACGTTTGTTTTGACCTGTTCTTGCCTTTCTACCTGACTTCTTTCTACTGTCTCTTTCTTTCAAAGTGTTTTTTTCTGCTTTTTTCAAAGTTTTTGTCACTTTTTTCGAAGTTTGTTGCTTATTTGGATTTGTTGTCCCTTTTGTCGCCCTAGTGTTGCCTTCCTTCTTTCTACTGTGTCTTTTTTCAAAGATATTACTATGTTCGACCTGTTCTTGCCTTACTTCCTTCTTTCTACCTTCGTTTTTCGCCTTTTTCCATCAGCATTTGTGTTGTTCCAGGTCCAAGGCTGTTGTTTTGTAAATCTATCACTGACATTGTTTGTCTTTATATCGAATATATACCAACAAAGTTTTTGCACTGGTTAGGGGTTAGTACATTATTGAAAAAAGCTGGAGAACCATTGTTCTACATGATGAAAATGATGCTGGACAAAGCACATAAATGATGTCAATGCAGAATTGCCACAATATATCACAACACTGAATTAAAGGATTTATTAAATCAAATCTTTATTAATGTTTGTCTACTTTTACTTTCAGACTTCAATGACTGTGTGGTAGTTTGGGGAAACTCATATAAACATTTTTATGTTTCACAAGAGAGACGGAAGAAGTTTGAACCAAACGACCGATCAGGAAGCAAGGCTATAAATATAAACAAAATATTTTGACATACTGTACTATGATTTCTTATGGCTTTTTTTACATGCTATACTATGACATTTTTGACTTTTTTTGACATACTATCCTATGACTTTATGATGTTTTTTGACAATCTATAATATGACTTTTTTATGACTTTTTTGACATTCTATTAAATTTTACATTTGTGTTTGCATGAACTGGGGTAGACGCTCCATATTTATGCGCCATCTTGAAATACGTCAGCTGGTAAGATACATACAGCACATACTGCTCCGCATACTATATTATGTTTTTTTTTATTTTATTTTGACATACTATACTATGATTTTTTTTTACTATACTGTGATTATTTTTTACTTTTTTCAACATACTTTGCAATGAGTTTTTTATGACTTAATGCCGATGTGAACAACAAATGATAGAACAAACATGTCAATTGACAGCTTCAGGAATATCTCACCAAGATGAGGCTCTAACTCAACTGATACTTCATGATCTGAGGTGAAAGGATGAAACCCCACTTCTGTCTTCTGAGTTTTTAATTTCTCGCCCTCAGTGATGTGAACCATAAATACAACTTTGGAAAAATTTCATTACAAGCTTCACATATAACTCAGCAAGATAAGCTGCTGGAGATCTAATGAAGATTAGAGGTTTACGGTTCAATCCTTCTAAAGGAGTGCTGTTTTAAGGTCTAATAATTTGAAGAAAAATTCCGCACACTGACCATTACGCAGGTCTAGGACCGAAACGTTGTAAATAAATTGTTTGCTTGCGTAATGTTCAGTGTGCGGGACTTCTGATCTGCCACTTTGGATTACATCCTACGCACCTGCCCGACCAAAAGAGGTGTGCAAAAAAGCTTTCTTATGAAGGTCTAATAATTAAAATGTAAAAGCCAAATACTCATGGAAACAACATCAGAGTGTATCGGAGCACATAGCTCAGTGTGATAGAATGGAGTTTATTTAAGTTTTGTATCAACAATTTGGCTGTTAATTACGAGGACACATCAGATCGATATACCATCCATTTTCCGACATCCTATACTATGACTTTTTTTTACTTTTTTCAAAACACTATGACATTTTATGACTCATTACAACATACTATACTATGACTTTTATGACTTCTTTTCATCGTACTATACTATGACTTTTTTCGACTTACTATACTGTGATTATTGTTTTCACTTTTTTTGAAATACTTTACAATGACTTTATGACTTCATTTTTCAACATACTATACTATGACTTTATTGACTTTTTTCGATATATGACTTTATTATGGCTGAGGGAGAGACGTCTTCGCTCAGCTAACAAGAATTAATATGGGAAAAGCACCACGCATTGTCATTCATGATAGCAGCATGCCAAAGAGATTATGACTTTTTTAGAGTTTTTCAACATAATATGCTATGACTTGTTTATACTTTTTTGTCATACTATACTATGACTTTTTTATTATTTTTGTCATACTATACTATGACTTTTCATACTGATTTATACTTGATACTTTAGGGGCAATTCGGTCGGTGCCTAAAACGTATTGAATTCTGTACCCAACTCTACATAAAATGTGAGTGCAGTCCTGTAAAATGTGTGAGATACAAGTAAAGCTCAACACGTCACAAAGAGTCACACGGTGAAAGGTTTCGAGCATCCTGTCCAGCTCTCAGAAAATCTCAGCGCTATATGTTGTTCCAAATCACCTGTGTGAGGAATCCCACACCTGCCTGCTAATTGATAGCTGCAGTGTTTTAACGGTGTGTGTGTGTGTGTGTGTGTGTGTGTGTGTGTGTGTGTGTGTGTGTGTGTGTGTGTGTGTGTGTGTGTGTGTGTGTTGGGGGTTAGTTAGTTCCTCACATGGAGGTATCTGAAATCATTTTGTTTCATGACAGTAGTGATACAAATGTTTCTGCAAACCCAGCAACAACTCAACTCGACCTCCACCGGAGACACTTCATTGTTTAGCTGACTTGGCGTTTATGTACTCCGCTCTGAAGGGTCCAAAAAGGGTCCAAAAAGTGGCAAAAAATATCCCTAAAAAGCATTTAAAAGTGTTTATAAAGCATCAGCAAGGCGCCAAAATAGCGTCTAAAAAGTGTTCAAAAAGCACCAATAAGCATCCCAATAAGCGTCTAAAAAAAGCATCTAGAAAGCATTAAAACACTTGAAAAACATCCAAAAAAGTTTATAAAATAAAGTGTTTATGTACTCTGCTCTGACTGGACAGTTGTTTCCTGAAGTTTCCGCCGTACTACACGTGACACAGTTGTTCATTTTCTGTTATATAGTTTGTTTCAAGACCTTCCTTGAAAGAAGTTGCAAAAAATGTAAAAGCAAGTGGTGCTCTTTAAGGAGAGTGATTATTTCAATTGACCAATGACATAAATTATGAATAACTGTGTGCGTGCATGCGTGCGTGCGTGCGTGCGTGCGTGCGTGCGTGCGTGCGTGCGTGCGTATGTGTGTGTATGTGTGTGTGTGCATGTGGGTGTGTATATGTGTAGGCTAATGGTCAGGATTGATCTGTTTGAGGTGGACAATCCGTCCTGGAAAAAAATTAAATGGGGTCTAAAAATAGACCAACGCCAATGGTAGCCAATCATGATGATGGGTGAGGTTGCAAAGGGTGTGTGTGTGTGTGTGTGTGTGTGTGTGTGTGTGTGTGTGTGTGTGTGTGTGTGTGTGTGTGTGTGTGTGTGTGTGTGTGTGTGTGTGTGTGTGTGTGTGTTTTGTGCTGAGTCATATTCAGGTTCCTGTCAGGACAGAAAACCCTGAGCAGCCATTTTAGAGTCCTGCTGACTGATGTTGTATTGAGACTATTTTACACTTTGTGTTCTGATTAACACTGGAGGGAAGCAACAATCACCACTCTGGTCTGGTTGAAATAAACTCTTAATTCATCCATTTACATGTGGAGATATGCTGGCTCTATACACGCTAAAAGTAGTGATTATTTACATGGAGTCTGGCTCTATACACGCTAAAAGTCCTGATTATTTACATGGGGTCTGGCTCTATACACGCTAAAAGTAGTGATTATTTACATGGAGTCTGGCTCTATACACGCTAAAAGTAGTGATTATTTACATGGAGTCTGGCTCTATACACGCTAAAAGTAGTGATTATTTACATGGAGTCTGGCTCTATACACGCTAAAAGTAGTGATTATTTACATGGAGTCTGGCTCTATACACGCTAAAAGTCCTGATTATTTACATGGAGTCTGTGCTGAGTTCTGTGTTCGGTATCAGGTCACAACGGTACAACATGCATGAAATAATCAGTTTCTTCTGCCGTTAGTTGGACATTAAATGGACCCTTTGTAGCTGCACTTCAAACAGATTACAGGAAGTCAGCCTGCCAACAGACTGTGTTTAAAAGGTCTTTAAAATGGCGGCAGGAGAGAAATACAAAGCTAACTTCATGGACTATTTATAGTTCAAAGCTTTATCCATCAAACACAGTCTGTGTGTGTCTGGTTCCTCTAACTCACAGAGATAATCTAGTTACTCTGTGCGTGCGTGCGTGTATGCTTGCGTGCGTGTCGGCTCCCTGCTGTGCCATACTACGCCCTGCTAGCTATGCCCTACTACGCCCTGCTATGCCCTGCTAGCTACGCCCTGCTTGCTACGCCCTACTACGCCCTGCTATGCCCTGCTAGCTACGCCCTGCTTGCTACGCCCTACTACGCCCTACTAGGCCCTGCTATGCCCTGCTAGCTATGCCCTGCTAGCTATGCCCTGCTAGCTACGTCCTGCTTTCTATGCCCTACTACGCCCTACTACGCCCTGCTAGCTACACCCTGCTTGCTACGCCCTACTACGCCCTGCTATGCCCTGCTAGCTACGCCCTGCTTGCTACGCCCTACTACGCCCTGCTATGCCCTGCTATGCCCTGCTAGCTACGCCCTGCTTGCTACGCCCTACTACGCCCTGCTACGCCCTGCTATGCCCTGCTAGCTACGCCCTGCTTGCTACGCCCTACTACGCCATACTATGCCCTGCTACGCCCTGCTTGCTACGCCCTACTACGCCCTGCCGCAACGCCCTGCAATGCCACACCCTATTACACAAGGCCCCTCTAGTCTAAATCATTATTATTATAAATGGTCTAGAAGCGTCGCTGGTCTTCTTAACAGCAGTCTATTTTTCTCTCTCTCCACTACACGACAAGAGTCCCGTGTTACTTCCATCTCCATAGTACTCTCTCCCTCCCTTCTTTTCTCTCCCTCTCTCACGTGCCCTACATCCACCCCTTCCCTCTCTCTCTCTCCCTCTCTCTTTCTTTCTTACACAGCCTTTTTCTCTCGCTGTGTCTCTGTGTCTCTGCCTCTCTCTCTCTCTCTCTTTCTCTCTCTGTGTCTCTGTCTCTCTGTCTCTCTCTCACTCTCTCACGTGCCCTCTCTCCACCCCTTCCCTCCCTCTCTCTCTCTCTCTCTCTCTCTCTCTCTCTCTCTCTCTCCGGTCCATTAGCAGGAAGAACAGATCGCTGCACAGACGAGAAGAGACGAGACAGCCGAGGCAGACGGAGCAGAAGAAAGAGGGAGACACAAGAGAGAAAAACACTCAATAAGAAGAGAGAATAAGACAGAGAGAGAGAAGCAAAGCATCATGGACGCTTTCAAGAAGGGATTCTCCATGGCGAAGGATGGAGTGGTAGCCGCCGCCGAGAAGACGAAGGCCGGCGTGGGCGAGGCCGCCGCCAAGACCAAGGAGGGGGTCTTCTACGTCGGTGAGAGGGCGGAGGGAGGGATGGAGGGATGAAAGGAACAAACTGTACATGTTTTCTATGTGTAGAAAGTGACTGATGGATGAAAAAGTAAAAGACGGGATACAATAAAATGAAAAACAAGCTAAGTAAAAGTTCAATTTGACATGAAATGATCACGTTTTTTGTTGAAAATTGAAAGAGGGACGGATGAAGGGAGGGAGAGGGAGGGCTATAGGAGGAGGACAAGAAGTGCAACTCATCGTGCAACATTATGCAGAAGTCTGCTTGAAAGGAGAGGAGAGAAAGGGGAGACAGATTAACGCAGAGAAGTATAGACGGCTAGAAGAAGGGATGGAGGAATAAAAGAGAGAAACTGGCAAAGTAGAAAGTACATTTCTACACCAAATTGCACATTAAATGTCTGATTGGTATATTGGTATTTTGAGCAGGGAAGAAGAAAGAAGGGATGATGAAAAAAAGGAGATGAAATGAGTCAAATTTGACATGGAATTACACGTTAAATTATCAGAAATGTAAGTTTTTTTGGTGGAAAAAAGGGGGGATGAGATTCCAGAACAAACTGGGAGGGAGGGATGGAAGGATGGAAAAAGTAAAAGTTCAATTTGACATGAAATGATGGAAAGAATGGGCCTTGAATGAAAGGGGGATGGATGAAGGAAGGGAGGGATATAGGAGGACAAGAAGTGCAATTCATCGTGACAGTGCATCAGATTTGAAGACGGGAAAGTCTGTTTGAAAAGAAAGGAGAGAAAGGAGAGAGAGAGCAGTAGAAGGAGAGAGGGAGAGAGAGAGGGATGGAGGGAGGGAAGGAAGGACAGAGGGAGAGAGAGGGGGGAGAGAGAGAGGTAGAAGGTTTGAGAGAGGGAGGGAGTGAGGGAAGGAGAGAGAGAGAGACAGATTAATGCAGAGAAGTATAAAAGACCAGACGAAGGGATGGAGGAATAAGAGAGTTGGTGCTCGCTGGAGGACGAACTGATAGATGGAGGACAAGAATCTGAATCTTAAAATATTAAAATTAAGCGTGAAATTGTGCTTTAAGACGCTGAAGTTTATTTGCAGGAAGACAGTAAAGATGGAGAGATGGAGAGATGAAGGGAGGAATACAAAATAAAAAAACTGCAAAAAGAAAATGTTAATTTTGAATCAAATTGCACACGGAATCTGTAACACACTGGTAGAGAAGAAAGGGAGAGAGGGAAGAGGGGAAGGAGAAAGAGAGAGAGAGAGGGAGAAAGTGGGGGGAGAGAGGGAGAGAAAAAGAGAGAGAGGGAGAAAGAGTAGGGGAGAGAGAGAGACAGAGAGAGAGAGAGAGAGAGGAGGGGAGGGAGAACAAGAAGCTAAATCTTAAAACATTAATCTCAAAAGTGAGATTCATCGTGACATGAATTAAATTTGCAGCTCCACATCTTCTCTATTTGGAGCAGGAATGAGGGAAGAAAGGATGGAGCGATAAGGGGAGAGATAAGGGGAGAGATAATGAGAGAGAGAGAAGGAAAAGAAGAGAGAAAATGATCTAAATTTCACATAAAATGCACATTAATTTATGAGGTTTTTTTTCGGTGGAAAGTAGAAGAGGGATGAGATTCAAGAACAAACTGAAGGGAGGGAGGGAGAGACGGAGGGTGGGAGAGAGAGGGAGAGTGGGAGGGAGTGAGGGAGGGAGACAGAGAGAGGGAGGGAGGGAGTGAGGGAGAGAGAGAGGGAGGGAAGGAGAGAGAGAGGGAGGGAGAGAGAGAGGGATGGAGAGTGGGAGGGAGGGAGGGAGAGGGAGGGAGAGACAGAGAGAGGGAGGGAGGGAGGGAGGGAGGGAGAGGGAGGGGGAGAGGGAGAGAGGGAGAGGGAGAGGAAGAGGGAGAGGGAGGGAGAGAGTGAGAGGGAGAGGGAGGGGGAGGGAGGGAGGGAGAGAGAGAGGGACGGAGGGAGAGAGAGGGAGAGAGTGAGAGGGAGAGGGAGGGGGAGAGGGAGAGAGAGAGGGAGAGAGGGAGAGGAAGAGGGAGAGTGGGAGGGAGGGAGAGAGGGAGAGAGGGAGAGAGGGAGAGAGGGAGAGGAAGAGGGAGAGTGGGAGGGAGTGAGGGGAGAGGGAGGGAGAGGAAGAGGGAGGGAGAGGAAGAGGGAGAGGGAGAGGGAGGGAGACTTTGAGCTAGTATCTGTTACCAGACCACGGATATTTGTATGTCAGTAGTCTTCCCATAAGACAAAGGGACACGTATTGTCCTTTTCCTATCGACCTACTTGTTATTACTTTGTTTCTCTGATTGTCCCGTCATTAGGTAAACGCAGAAACTATCGTAACGTAACGTATTACGTAAACGCAAACCATCACCACCGTCAAGCTGTACGAGGCTTGAAGTGTCACTACTAAAGAGAATATACCAGGAAACAAAAGACATCGTCACCGTTCTCTCTTCACCAAGCAGCCTTTCCCGATAAAGAAATAAAATGTATCTCACCTAGCAGATGCTCCCGTCACCTTCCCCCCCTCGAAGGACCAATTTGTTAAAAATAATGACTGTATCAAAGAATAGAGAGAAACCACTGGAATTATCTCAAAGTTCATTTTGACTTGCGAACAGAAGGAACCAGTTTCAGCACTACAGCATAGTCCACAAAATGTGTAACTATGAGCATTGAACAGTAGCTTATTTATCAGTCGCTCCAGAAAAACGTAGTTTTTTTGTGATTGTTGAGGGCAAAAATCCTTGATTATGCGGCACGTTTTCTTAAAAGAATGTGATGGAATATGCGGGATATTTATGCAGTTTTATGCTGTGAAATTGCGGGAACTTGCAAAAACTGCGGTTTGATGAAAAAGAGAAAACAAAGTGATTCCCCCCCAACACTGTGTTCTCACTAGGCAAAATGACGTCACTTCATAACGTTCCCATGGCAACAGGGGCTAATGGCTGCTCTTGTGTGAAGTAAACAACATTTTTCATCTTTCTGCTGATATATATGTGACTTTTTTGCAACGAAAATGCAGGATTATGAAATCATGCAAGCCCCGCATATTTTGCGCGGAAATCGGCAATTTATGCGGCGAAAGTGCGGCGTATTTGAAAAAATGCGCCCCCCCCCGCATAAATATGCAGACGTTTGGCTGATTATGCGTTGAGTTATGCGATCGCATGATCACGTTTTTCTGGAGGGACTGATTTATCAAAGAAATTCAATCACAATACAGAGTCGATGTCTTCAGTTTGTTATCTTCATTTTGGGAGGGCTCGGACACGCAGTGGCTCCATGTTATCTTATTTAGAGTACTCAGTATAATATTCTATGCAAACAGTGTAATAATAACAAGACAAAAATTACGTAAATCATACATTTTCTAACAGAAATGTTAGACGCTGAAAATGTTCATCAGTATATCATAGCAATTTCAACACGTTGGCCAAGGGAAACATAAAGTTCTGAGGACATGAAACCCTCTGAAAGCTCTTCTTAATGAGTCAGATTTGGGGATACTGAGATGGAGAACATTATAAGAGTTGTTAGCAGCTAGATGGCGAGTAAAAGGAAATTCAGACCGGAGGAACGCTACTTTAGGTTTGAAATCTCTCTGAAACATAACTTGGTTTAGGTTAAAGTTCACCGTTGCATCATAGCTTAGGGAACACAGTGAAGAAATGTTTTCTTTACCCAGAAATGTCTGATGTCGTCTGACTAAACAGCATTTTTGTTAAATTGCCAAGTAGGATTTTAACGACATGAACCCAGGAGTCTGCTCTCCACTGAAAAACGCTCCCATAGGTCATTAGTCCAAGTTCATGTCCTGAAGAAGTTAAGGAGAAAACACAAGACGTTCACCCAGGAAACAGGTGTTCATGTCCTGAAGAAGTTAAGGAGAAAACACAAGACTTTCACCCAGGAAACAGGTGTTCGTGTCCTGAAGAAGTTAATGATAAAACACAAGACTTTCACCCAGGAAACAGGTGTTCATGTCCTGGAAGAAGTTAAGGAGAGGGAGAGAGAGGGAGGGAGAGAGAGGGATGGAGGGAGAGAGGGAGAGGGAGGGAGGGAGAGAGGGATTGGAACATTTGCCAAAACATTAAAACATATCATTGTTTATTGATTATAACAGCCCTTCATCCAGCAGCAGGAAGGATGAAAACATCCGTTAGAGGAGATAAAAGCTGCAGCTTCATCAAATATGCATCAGATGTTACACGCTTGACTGCGTTCCTGGAACCGACCGCACGCCAACGGAAATACCTGACAGACAGATACGCTTTGGCGCCGTTTTTCAACGCATTCGACACTTTGTCCAACATGTTTGGCGCTTTTCTCAAAGATTTTGACTGTTTTGAAGTTTAGTTTGAAATTATTTTAGTTTTTTGTAACGTTTTTTGTGTGTGTCTCTTGATATAAACTAACACTGTCAAGGATCGGTAAGGGCGATCTTCACGGTTCAGAAGGCAAGAGAACGAAGGGAAACGGACGTTTCAAAGGCAGCTTGAATGGTAGAAATGTGTCGAGCCACTGTGGAGATATCAACATCTAAAGTCAAGAAAACTGTCTCTGGTTTCACGGAGTAGAACATCAGTATATTGTAGACCAGTGGTTCTAAAGCTTTTTTCCAATAATGTTCTGCCTGTGAACAGTGTTTTTAAGCCATGTACCCCCTAACCAGCACAAATATTTTTTGGTAGAAACAAAAAATGTCTATAAAGAGGAAGTATACAGCGATGTCAGTGATAGATTTACTAAACAACAGCCTTGGACCTGGAAAACATTTAAATGCTGATGAAGAAAGGAGACAAAAACGTGGAAAAAGACGGTAGAAAGAAGGAAGGCAAGAATAGGTCGAACATAGTAATAAAAACTTTGGGGAAAAAAAGTAGAAAGAAGGAAGGCAACACTAGGGTGACAAAAGTGACAAATAAGTAAGCGACAAACTTCAAAAAAGTGACAAAAACTTTGAAGAAAAAAATACAGAAGACACTAGAAAAGATGTAATGAAGAAAGGCAAGAATAGGTCAAAAGAAACGACAAAACCTTCAAAAAAAGGTGAAAAACTTGTGACAAAAAGAAGAAGAAGTAGAAGTAACTACAGCCTTGTAACTGAAATTTTTTTGGCAAAAAATGTCACGTACCCCCTGCAGTCCTCCAGAGTACCCCTAGGGGGACACGTACCCCCTGCAGTCCTCCAGAGTACCCCTAGGGGGACACGTACCCCCTGCAGTCCTCCAGAGTACGCCTAGAGGGACACGTACCCCCTGCAGTCCTCCAGAGTACCTCTAGGGGGACACGTACCCCCTGCAGTCCTCCAGAGTACCACTAGGGGGACACGTACCCTTTGCAGTCCTCCAGTGTACCACTAGGGGGACATGTACCCCTTGCAGTCCTCCAGAGTACCACTAGGGGCACACGGACCCCCTGCAGTCCTCCAGAGTACCCCTAGGGGGACACGTACCCCTTGCAGTCCTCCAGAGTACCACTAGGGGGACACAGACCACCTGCAGTCCTCCAGAGTACCCCTAGGGGCACACGGACCCCCATTTGAAAAACACTGCTCTAAACGGTCGGCTGTCTTCCCAGAAGCTCCAGGGGTCGGCTGCAGCCGCTGAGTTTCCTCTCTGGGTTTCTGTGTTGTAACGTGTTTGTTGTGCGAGCAGCAGACAGTGAATCACACACTGTGTTCCCTCAGACAACAGAGTCTGTTCAGTCTGATCCGCCAGCACGGCGCCCACTGGGAGAAGTATTCACATCATTTACTGCAGTAAAAGTCCTAACACCACACTGTTAAAGTACTCTGCTACAGTAGAAGTCCTGCATTGAAAATGTTCAGTAAAAGTCTATAAGTATCATCAGGCAAATGTAGTTAAAGTATTACAAGTAAAGAACAATCCTCCCATTGTAGAAACTGAAAAAAAAGACTCAAGTAAAGTACAAGTACCTCAACATTTGGACTGAAGTACAGTACTACAGTAGATGTACTTAGTTACATTCCTCCAGTCCAGTGATCCAAACAAAACCACAGACAGGGAGGGCATTGTTGTGCCTCATTTGGCCCAATCAGAGCCGAGAAAAACAGAACGGATATTAATGGTACAAATGGTGGCTGCTGTCGTCTTAAACAGCACGAAATACCTAAATAATTCAGAGAGCAGCTGAGCTCAGAGGAAACCAGGTCAGACTACAACTGAACTACTGCAAACAGCTGATAGATAGATAGATAGATAGATAGATAGATAGATAGATAGATAGATAGATAGATAGATAGATAGATAGATAGATAGATAGATAGATAGACAGATAGATAGAAACACAGGACTTTCACCCAGGAGACCGCGGTTCATGTCCCATTTGAAAATAAAATAAAATACTTTTATTTGGTACCGTCTTCGCGATATATTTATTGAAATTTATTGAAAAGATTTCTGGTACAGGATATACAATCCTCTATCCCAGACTCTAAAAAGAAAAACAGAAAACAAATACATACATACATATACATACACATTTTAACATTTTATAAAACACATTGTCACAATTGAAGATTTCTAACAGTTCATGAATAAATGACATAAAATTAATTACATAAATTACTGGCAAGCTTTATAATTATACATTACACCTTTTGACAGGCCACATGCATCCAGCCTGTTCTTACAGGTATTGATAGAAGGGGAACGCATCACTTCTTCAGGAAGGTCATTCCATGATTTTACCGCACGGAGTGCAAAAAAGTTCTTTCTCTTTTCAGACCGGCATGTTTTCAGGTGAAGTTCCCTCGTGTCTCGTACCTATTGTTCCAAAACTGAAAGATAGGCTCAACTGTTACGTCATATATTCCCTGTACAAGCTTATATGCTTACTTTTTGATGCTTGAACTTAACCGTAATGAACTTAGCTCATGGTACTATGTACCCAGCTCACAGTCACATTTTATCAGGTAACTGAACCACTAACTACCACCGGTACGATGGAGCTCTGTAGCCGGCAGTCTCCTAGTTTTGAAGGATATGATATGTATTGGTAAGCATAAACTTTTTGTACTATATCACGTTAATAAGAACACGTTTTTTTTCTTCTTTTCCAGGAAACAAGACAATGGAGGGAGTGGTGACCGGCGTTAACACAGGTAAATAACTGCTCCACTCTCATCAGCACCAGGAAACAACAACAACAGAAACAGACAGTACAGAACATACAAAAACGTAATGTATCCCATCAGACATTATTACAGAGGGAAAGGACATCATCAACATAACGGCTGATTCATGTCTTTTAAATGGCAAATATAATATGAGAAAATATATTTCATGTTCTCCTTCTGTCATACTATATATATATATATATATATATATATATATATATATATATATATATATATATATATATATATATATATATATATGTATATATATACTATATGACTTTTTGACATACTATACTATTTTTTTTCATGACATGTTTCAACATACTATACTATGACATTTTTATGAGTTTTTTTACATACTATACTATGACATTTTTATGACTTTTTCTAAATATTATACTATGACTTTATGACTTTTCGATATACTATACTATGACTTTTTAATGACTTTTTTGACATATTCTGACTCTATGACTTTTGATGTACTATACTATGACTTGTTATGACTTTTCGACATACTATACTGTGACTTTTTATTACTTTTTTGACATACTATACTATGACTTTTTATTACTTTTTTGACATACTATACAATGACTTTTTATGACTTCTTTCAACATACTTTTTTATGGCTTTTCTATAACTTTTTCAACATATATTCTACGACTTTCTGTTTCCAGTCTCCCACAAGTCGACAGAACAGGCCAACGTTGTTGCCGACACTGCGGTTGCCGGGGCCAACGAGGTGGCCCAGGCAGCGGTGGAGGGAGTGGAGAACGCGGCGTTGGCGAGCGGATTCGTCAACACGGTAAGAGATGACCCCCCCAAAAAAAACAGTCAGTCAATCAATCAATCAATCGATTTTATTGTCACAGAAAATTACACAAGACACAATTCCAGGGGAAAGTCCAGTCTTAGACAGGAGTAAATAGCGATATTGTCGTTCATACACTTTTCTGGTTATTTTAGAGACGGCTGTTACAGGTCATTAAAAAAAGTCTAACAAAAATTTAGAGTCTCATTTTCTCTGCAAAAAATAAATATAGCTTTTTCACATAACATAACATGTTTTACGGGGAAATTAACAAAAAATAGGAAACATGAACAAAAACCTCAAGATAATATACTGATTAATCATCCTATACAGTAATTATAATATGTAATATTATAATCTGTGTTGTGCTGATAACTTTTATTTTCTGTCTTCATAACTCTCTGGTGATTGGTCGGGAACAGGAGGAGGCGGGACCATTGGCTGAGGAGGTGCCTGATTAGTCGGGGTGCATGTTATGATGCTCGCTGCCTGATGAATGATTTTAAACTAATGGCTTCATTAATGTGCTTTTCCTCGTTACAGAGACATCGTCTGCAAGAAATCATTTAATGTTATTTAAATGTTTGAGACTGTGTGAGTGCAGAGCTGGCCCAAACCAATCTGGTGTCCTGGGCAACATTTCTGCTGTTTTTGTCACCTTTTTGTTAACGTTTTTTCAAGTTTTCTTTTTTTTTTTAACATTTTAAGGCTATTTTGAGAACATAATTGAAATATTTTAGAAAAACGTTTAAATATTTTAGAATTTTTGTAAAATATTTTGAGATTTTTTTAATATTTAGAAAAAATATATATTTGGAGAAAATATTTTAAACATTTTGAGATTTTTTTAAAAAGATATTTTAGAAAAATATACAATATTGTGAGAAAAAAAGGGAAGGGCCAAAAAAAGCTTAAAGTTTTAAGTACCAAGTCTAAAATTACAGTAAATTTAGACAATAATCAGTGGTGAAAAGTTATTAAGTAAATTTCCACCAGTACTATACTTTAGTATACTTTTGAGGTGCTTGTACTTTACTTGAGTAAAGCATTTTCTGCACTCTCACATAGGGACTTTTAATAACTTTAGAGATATTTAATCAGATATACAACATGGCTGGAAAGATGCTAACAGCAATGTGTGACAATGGTTTCTACTAACAAATGTATTAAACTAACAAAGTATGAAGGAGCAGGATGCATGGTTTAACGGTGGCAGAAAATAAAACATTGTTTATGCAGAAACCTATCTTAAGTCCGCCACTTTGTTGACAACACCCTTTGATATAGGAACACGTTTACATCTTTCATCACAAACCCACCAGACTCCATTTAAAAAAGCAATACTTTTAGCGTGTATAGAGCCAACATATTTTCACATGTAAATCGGTAAACTATGTGTTTATTTCAACCAAAACTAGAGTTGTGTGGGTTAGATTTTTCCAGTCTGTGATATGAATGAGTACGCGGCGGGTGGAGTTATCATGTTCTCTGCTCCGTCTCTCCTGCAGGCCGACCTCCCGAAAACAGAAGCAGCGGGAGAACAGACTGAACAGTAGGTGAGAAAACTACCGACAATAAAACATTGCACAGGAACTTTGTTGGGGACTATTTTCAGCGACGGATTTATTCATCCTCATTTGGTGCTTTAGGTACTCCCTTTAAAATATGTTTTCATCCAAGTACCCCAAGTAGAACAATCACTAAATTACTACTCTATATTAAATTATTGCTATATCGTATAGTTATTTAAGGAATTAAGCACCAGAGGTGTTTTTCTCAAGTCCCCCCTGCAGTACTCCAAAGTACCCCTAGGGGGACACAGACCCTCATTTGAGAACCACTGTTCTAGAGAAGTGATACTCAACCAGCAGGGGTGGTAGAAGTATTCAGATCTTCAACTAAAAAGTTGTGAAAAAGGCGTAATATTTCAGAAAAAAGGTCGTAATATTTCAGGGAAAACATTATGAAAAAAGTAGTTTGATAAGCTGTTCTGACCACACATCACTGGTCAACTGTGTGACATCATCTCTTTCCTTTCCTTGCTGTCTGTCAGCTGCTCATCGTTCGCCTTCTAAAAGATTAGAAACACTAAAGCAGAACCAGGAAACCCGAGATGTTATAAATTTCGTGTTGCACCATTATTTCTGTGTCAGCGAGTTTCAGATGTTCTGTCCAATAAACAAGCGACCATCTCGGCCATGTGACATGTGTTTTACAGTGTTTGGTGCATTTGACAAAGTGCAGTGTGAACGCAAACGGAGCCAAATAAAAAATGCAACAATGCTGCAACTTTTCCCCCGAATCGCACCGAGTCTACCGACCGGTAGGAGTGAAAGTGCCCTGAGTTCTCACTGGCTACCCGGCAACGTGGCACGTTGATTAGACAGAGTAATTTAAATTACTGAAATATTACGACTTTTTTCATGATTTTTCCCCTGAAATTTTACAACTTTTTTCCACCACTTTTTCCCTGAAATATTACGACTTTTTTGCGACTTTTGTCCTGAAATATTACAACTTTGTTCCTGAAATATTACGACTTTTTTTCACAACGTTTGTACAACGATAATGGTAATTTTATTTTATTTTATTTACTAATTAACAATGATAACAATAATAGACAACACCAGCAATCAGTCAATTCAACCAACAATAAGTTAAAGTGAGGTTTTTTTAATTGAAATTAATTAATTATTGTCATCATTTCTTTACCTTATTACTAATTAGCTAATTTTTGAGAGACACATACACCCCGAGCTAAAGAGAAGGGCCCCCGCCCGGATCAGGGAACCCATAGGCGAGGCAAGAGGCAAGACTCACTACCCTAGATGTCCCCAACTCACTGGCTCTTATCCCCCTGTATATGAAAAGCACCGCCAGAGGGGATCTTTAAAACCAAGATTTTTCTTTAGTACCTACAGTCTCTGCAGTCTCTCTCTCCCAGGGAAACCGGAGCTCCTTTTCCTTCTGAGGGACGCCCGCTGGCCTTCCGCGGTCGCCAAAAACTGAGAGAGGCAGTTGCTCAGCGGCTCTGACCGGGCCAAGCAGATAAGGATCACTCCCACTAGGAGATAACAGGAGGTCTGCGTAGTCCAGTCGGTCCCCGCCGGGCAGCAAAATCGCCCGAGTAGCTAAAGAGGAGTCTCTCACTACCCCCTGAGGGGAGTTACTGTTTCTCTTTACCTAACAGCAGGTCAAATCAAAGAAAAACGATGCGCTTAAAAAAGTTTGGTTCTCTTTAGTTCAAAACGAGCTAAAGTGCTTTTATTGTTTTTTCAATGCAAGCAGAAATATAAAATACAAGCAAAAAAGAAATAATAAATCTCTGATTAAGAAGCTATTTCTCAGACAAAGTTATCTCTAGGCTCTGCTACTCTCCTAAGAGAAACAATAAAAAAGTTCCCCTCAGTGTCAGACACACGTAGGGTGGAAGAGGTCAAAGAGAAGAGTCTCTGCAAAAATGGGCGTATTTATAGGCAAAGATCATCACCCCTCCTTTGAACATCTGAATATTTGGGGGCTGAATATTATATTTCCATGTAAGGAAATGCAAAGGGCACTTACAGCTTCTAACTGACAGTCGGACACGTCAACTGTCACACACATGCCTGTCGCACAGGATGTGCTGCAGAAACATCAGGCCTCTTTTTGTCACCTTCTGCACTCTGCCCTATATTCACTTCAATTCAAACTCTAAGATCGTCTATGCTGTATAATGCAATGTAAACTAATATGTAAGCAAAGTAATGGCTTTAGCTGTTTTGGGGTTCTCAAAACACACACTTCTAAATGAAATTAAAAACATACATCTGAATAATATAAAATCACACATAAATGATATAGAAAATACATCTGAATGATATAAAAACACACCCTAATAAGATAGAAAACACACCTGAGTGATATAAAAGCACACACACCTAAAATGACATAAAAAATACCTCTGAATGGTAAAACACACATATACTTTCCTGCAAAGGAGACAGTGTGTCAAAAATAGAACACATGCACTTCATGCAAAGATGGACTTCCTCATATGCTTTAAGCAATGATACACAGACAATTTATGAGCAAGGTTATATGTTTTGTTAAGCAAGATTATATGATATATTTTTTATTTAATTAATTAATTTATTTTTCAAGCAAGATTATATGTTCTGCTATTTTTGGGTTTTCAATCAGACCTCCGTTCAACAAGGGGGACTTGAGATTTTTGCAAAATGCTAATTTAAAAAACACCTGTGATGCAAAATTCCTTAAATAACTATATGATATACTATATTAATAATTTAATATATAATAGTAATTTGTAACTAAGTATCAAAACCACGCCTGTATTAACCTTGATTTTGTGTTTGTGTCTCTCTCAGAATTTCGTCCTCCCTGACCTGCAGTCACTTCCTGTTTCTTCCTGTCCAATGAGCAGCGAGAGAAGAGAAACCTCTGACCCTCCCCCGACACGTTAACATCTCCACTAAAGCTCACTACTGCAGTTCCCGTTCACAACGTGTCTGTCTGGAATGGACCAACTGTAGCGCTGCATGTAGCTTTCTTCAGAACCATTGAACCCCAACATAACTTCTTAATATGCAACTTAACTGTGTAATATACTGACATACTTTGTACTTTTACTTCAAAAGGTTGTGCCACATTAAACTGACAGAGAAATGTTACTGGTTATGTTGGAGATTCAGGTTTTACTCACAAAATATCACAATTAAAATAGATTAAAAAGATATACATTTTCAAACAGGCTTAGCTATAGGTATATATATATATATATATATATATATATATATATATATATATATATATATATATATATACATATATGAAGCCCTGAAGCTCTGCCACACACACACACACAAACAAAAACACACACACACACAGACACACACACCTGTGTTTCTCATATTAACTTCTTCAGCTTTGAGCTTATTTCTTCTTTTACAAAACAACAGAAGTGAAATAAAAAGAAATCCACCTGCACAGCTTTGTTTCTTCTTCTTTTTCACTGTTAACTTTACATTCTCTATCATTACTGTTGTGGTATCCAAGCTACAAGATAACATTCTTAAAAATACATTTCCATTTAAAGGTTTAGGTGCAGCACCCGAGCCGAATGAATGTAACAAAAATACTTTTTTATCAGATCTACTGACTCTAGTTCTTTATCTATTAACTGCTCTAGCTTATCCAACGCTATATTTATATTTTATTGAATATAGATTGAAAAGGATTTGCAAATCATTGTATTCTGTTTTTGTTTACGTTTTACACAATGCTCCAACTTTATTGGAATTGGGATTTGTAGTTTAATTTCCTTCTGGTCAGATTGTGTCAAATTACAACAGCAGGACATCCAACAGTCTGCAGCTAAAGACAGAGGAGACTAGCTGCTCTTTGAGACACTGTGAACACTTCCGGAGAAACAACACTGACGGGATGTTGTAAAGTCCCTCTTACATTTTATTTTGAACATATGGCCTTAGCAATAAACAAGCCATTCTTTGATGTCAACTTCGTTTTGGGTTTATTTTTTTAAGTATCGGTTCAGGCATTGGTAAAAAAAACAAAAAACGAAATCCAACCTTACAGACAACCAGACAGATCCAATCATGACGGTCTTAGTTCTTACATGCTGTCTTTTCTGATGAAGCTTATTATACAGCTACAGTGTACAATACTTCTTTTCGGAGGCTCAACATGCACCTGCGACCACGGTGTGTGGTGGTGCGAGCTAGAGAGTGACTTAAAAGAGACAAAGAAGAGAGAAACACACAGCAGAAGAAGAAGAAGCAGGAGCAAGCAAGCAAGAAGAAGCAAGCAACAAAAGCACTTTAACTTTACGGAACAAAGAGAGCTACGTCATGTACTGCGTCACGTGGTAACCTTCAGGAAGTAAAGTAACGTCTGATTTGAACCCAAACTACCATCATATGTAAGGATATCTTAGCATGATAGCATATGCTAGCATGGGTTAGCGTTGATGAGCGTTTGGGTTGCCCAGTGTGTGTGAATGGTTATGTGTTGTCAGTCAGATGTGTTAATATGCACAGATATTAGTTCTGCTACTGGATATAAAACTATTGTGTGTATGGAGATCATTTTTGTCTCCAAATGCTGCTTTAAAACCAAAACGTAGCAGTGTGGATGTAGCCTGAGTCCACTTTTCTAGTTCTCACCATTAATGTTAGTGTTGTTTTCCAGACTGCTGACATCTTGGTCTTTAACTCTGCAACGACACACAGAGGCCAAAATCTTGTCTAAAGCCCCTTTCTTCATGAAAATATACAGAACCAAGTCTGCAAGAGGATTCAGCCTAACAAAAACAATAGACAGGTAGTAGAGAGTATTATATAGTGATTGGTATTTTATGTATCTCACTACCACTATCAAAATGATGTTGGGCAAGAAAAGCAGCATGTAAATTAGCAGCACCAGGACCAAAGTTCCTACAATTCGTCGTTTTTCCTCAGGCAGGAGCGAGACGGAGGCAGACAGGGCTTTAAGAGTCGCACAGCAGAAGAATGTGAGCAGTGGGAAGGGAAGGAACAGAAAGACAAGGGCGATGATTTGTGGTACATCAAAATTACCACCAAAAAATACAGTGAAAAGGTAAACACAAGGAATGGCCCAGGCCACGACACAGATCACCACAGTGGACTTGATGGTTCGTCTGCAGCGGTACCACAGTGGGAAGACGATCAGCAAATACCTGAAATACAAGATAAACAGCTTCAGATTTTAATAATGCAACGATCAGACACAGAAGGAGCTCCACATGCTGGATCAACGTATTCTCATCAACAGGTTAGTATAATATTCTACGAAAATGCATGCACAACAATTCGTAAGATATGAGACAGATACCTTTCCAGGGCGATGCACACCATGAAGCCAACACTGGTCATCAGACTGTAGTAGTAAATATTACTGTAGATAATGAATATTATCGGGCTGTCAGGTTGTACCGCGTCACAGATCATGCAGCAGAGCTGGATGAGGTCACAAATCAGAAGGTTGATGACGTAGATGGGAACAACGTGATCATTTCGTACCTGCAGGAAAGTAAATCAGAGTAAATCTGAACTCTCTGCTCAGCAGTTGCAGTCCGTCAGCTTTTTATTTAATCAAACTCTTTTGTGCTGTCAGAAACACATTCTCATACACACAACAAATACTGACACTTGGTCAGCCCCCATATAGTTAAATCTTTCAACATGCAGGGTAAAACCACTTAGTTAGAGTTAGGGAAAGATTGTGGATGGGGCTACAAACTGGATGTTTAAGTGACACATGGGACAAGAACAGGACACAAACCTTGGATCCTTAACAGACACATACAGTAAATCAATAAATCTCATTCCTAATGTTCATACCAGAGAGTAGAGAGAGTAGATGGCGATGAGGGTCAAAGGAAGGCCGATGCAAATGATGATGTACGTCACCACACCTGTGATGAATCCACCTTTGGTGTCATCGTGGTAGCCGAAGGTGCCGTTGGTGTAATTACTGGAGCCTGAGGTGCTGTTGGTGTAATTACTGGAGCCTGAGAGGATGTTTGTCAGATCATGTGAGCCTGTGAGAATGTCGGTGAGATCATGGGAGCCTGAGATAAATATGCTGGTGTAAATATCTTGGGAGGTTGTGAGACTGATGCCTAAAGGTGGAATGGTGGTTGGAAAGCTAAAGTTTGGACGTGGAGTGGTGCTGGTAAAGTTTGGACGTGGAGTGGTGCTGGTAAAGATTGGAGGTAGAAGGGTGAAGGTGCTGTTGTCCTGTGTAGTGGTGTTAACATCCATTTTCAGAGGTAAACCTGTAGGTAAGGAGATCAAGTTATAGAAAGGACATTTGGAATTTTAGCATGAAAATGTACCAGGGATCTTTGTTTGAGCAGATTTTTAGTTTTATAGTTCCGTTTGTGTGATAGTTTTTAAACATTTTAGAGGTCCCATGGCATGAAAAATTCACTTTATGAGGTTTTTTAACATTGATATGAGTTCCCCCAGCCTGCCTATGGTCCCCCAGTGGCTAGAAATGGTGATAGGTGTAAACCGAGCCCTGGATTTCCTGCTCTGCCTTTCAGAAAACGAAAGCTCAGATGGACCAATATGGAATTTTCCCGTTATGACGTCATAATGGGAAAGGTTACCTCCCCTTTCTCTCCTTTGCCCGCCCAGAGAATTTGGCCAACCAATGAGAGAGAGACATCATGGCTTGCAAACAAGCGAAGCATGGCAGTTGGTCAAGACCACACCCCCACCTTGCCCCCCCTCTCTACTCCTCAATAGCATTTAAAGCTACAGACACAGAAATGGCACGTCCTAAGGAAAGCTCATTGTGGGACTGGCTCTAGTGGCTGGAATTCTGCACCAAGGCTGAATTTCGGAAAAGAGACTTCAGATAAAGTATTAGGGACCACTAAGGTCTATATAAAAGAGACTTCAGATACAGTATTAGGAGACCACTAAGGCCTATATAAAAGAGACTTCAGATACAGTATTAGGGACCACTAAGGTCTATATAAAAGAGACTTCAGATACAGTATTAGGGGACCACTAAGGTCTATATAAAAGAGACTTCAGATACAGTATTAGGGACCACTAAGGTCTATATAAAAGAGACTTCAGATACAGTATTAGGGGACCACTAAGGCCTATATAAAAGAGACTTCAGATACAGTATTAGGGGACCACTGAGGTCTATATAAAAGAGACTTCAGATACAGTATTAGGGGACCACTAAGGTCTATATAAAAGAGACTTCAGATATAGTATTAGGGGACCACTGAGGCCTATATGACAGCATCCAAAGAGCAGCATATCATAGCACCTTTAATGGTTGTTTTGCGTGTCTTTGTAGTTGTTTTGTTAACTGTTGTCGCTGCAGGACGGTTACTTTTTGTCTGCTCAACCTAAACTGTCCAGACCGTCACCTCAAACATCACCGTGTTTTCGTTAGATATCATAGGAACTGTTCACAAATTATCGCATAAACAGGTTTGCATGATTTCTTTCGAAATTACAGCGACCACCGTTGGTCACGTGACAGTTAAGTTTAGCGGTCTTTGCAGTTACATTTAGCCAACAAAAGGTGACTGACCTGCAACGACAACAGCTAAGTTTAGACACCAAAATGACTACCGTTAGTTAAGATCACAAAAAAAGGGGAGATATTTCCTGCCAACTGGGAGATCTTTTCGGCCATCAGACATAAGATCAATGAGGCATCTTAGAACATGAAGCAAGGACACATGACTGTACAGACAATTTGACATCTTAAAAAGTGACTGAACATTTAAAGAATTTTGTGAAAAATAAGAATTAAAGAAGAAAATGACATAAGAATGTCAATAAATAAGAAAGTAGTTTTGTTTACACTGTAAACCCGAATAAGAAAGCAGTACTCAGTAATTAGTTGCCACACAAGTGAGTTTATAAACTCAAAAGTCTGAAGTTGTTAGATCTTAAATATTTGGAGTAACGTGAACTTGCATTTTCTTGGTTTACCGTTAAATTAAAGTGCTAATTAAACCAACTCAAATATTTGAAGTATATGAAAATCCAAAATATAAAATTAACATAACTGAATAATTGTAAGTATAAAAACTCAGTATTTCATGTTCACTAAACTTCAACAGTTTTAAATAATCAGAACTTCTGAGTTTGACATTACCTATTCCAATTAAGTACTTTGAGCATTTATGTTCACAGTGCAGTGATTTACATTTTAAGGTTTAGGTTCAGCACCCGAGCCGAATGAATGTAACAAAATACTTTTTTAATCAGATCTACTGACTCTAGTTCTTTATCTATTATTTGCTCTAGCTTGTCCAACGTTTTAGACACAGATATGGTGATAACGGTTAAAAACTACGTGAAAAAGAGATGCAAAACTAGATGCACATTAGGCACAAAATTGTTCAGGGCCGGCTCTGTTTTAAACACACCGCGGCTTTAAAGAAGTCCAAGATAAAGACAGGAAATGTTAAACATGTTACAGCCGTCCCCGGTCTCCACTACTCACAGGCTTTTTTCCCGATCACCTTTGTTTCCAGCTTTATTCAACAAACCGTTGTCTGCTACTAGGAGCTCCCTCTCTGACTGTTCAGGTGCGTCTGCAGGAGCTCCCTCTCTGACTGTTCAGGTGCATCTGCAGGAGATCACTCTCTGACTGACTTAATGACTGATCAGATGTGTGTGCAGTACGAACCTGTCCCGCCGGTCGGAAAAGTCCCGCAGTCAGAAGACGTCATGTTTGGGGTATGTCATAAAACAATTATACTATAATTATAAATTAATTAAGTGAAAATATTCTTGGCATTTGAAATGCAGCATTCAAATGTTTTTCAGCTACAAGGTTGTTGTTGTTAAGTAAATCAATCGTTTCCAGCGCTTTAATAAAATAAAAGTATAGAGTATTGTTCCTCTTAATAGACTCTTTTCTACCACAAATGTTTCATGCTGGTCAGGGGGTACATGGCTTAAAAACACAATTCAAAGGGGGAACATCACTGAAAAAAGTTTGAGAACCACTGCTCTAGATCAGGGGTCTTCAACGTTTTTTTAAGCCAAGGACCCCTTAACTGAAAGAGAGACGGATCGGGGGGGTTTAGGGCGAGGAGGAAGTGAGAAAGTGACAGCAAATGAAGCACAGCGCAAATTCTTTCAGGAAGACGTCATTAACCCAATCATTACTCTTTCTCCGTAAATCAAATCGGCTGTTTAGAAGCAATACTGTCACTTAAACCAATCAGACATGACCACAGAATTCAAGGACCAATCACAGCATTACAGCTCTGCTTTAAATATGTTCCCCCTGTACGTTTCAGTTTTCGTTTCAGGCAAAGCGCTCAACCCTCCACCTCCCCCGCCGCCTCCAGTCTTCATGATTCTCCCGGCTGGCCGCTCCGTTGCCTCGCCGGTCTGGTCCCCGGTCTCTTCTCCGCCGCCACCAGAGTCTAGACTCCATCGGGGGATATGTTTCCTATTCTCTACCCCTTTAAAAAATTATATTAATTTGATGGAGTCTAATCTCCAAAAGACTCATACATTTTGTCATGCAGTTGTATAATAAATATTGTTCTTTTGCATATCTGCAAACAAAGTCTCTCCTGATTGAATTATCTTCGGAGTGAGTAGCGACTCTAGAGTCATAGTGAGAGAAACAAAGTGTCTCCTCTGTTCTTTCTGACCACGGTGGGAAACCTGGAGCAGGAGAAGTTAACCATTTTTCGAGAGGTGCGCATCAGGCTACGGCACAGGGACCCTACGCCGTCAATTCTACGCACGACCATAAAAACCCTTCAGGATGAATTGTATCTG
>CM042437.1:999819-1022319 GCA_023631565.1 Gymnocephalus cernua | reverse complement strand
AAAGTCTTGTGTTTTCTCCTTAACTTCTTCAGGACATGAACACCTGTTTCCTGGGTGAAAGTCTTGTGTTTTCCCCAGGGCCCAGACATGTAAAAGGGTGGTGATTTTGAATCATTTTCTGTTTGTTTGTGGTCATATTGAGTTTTTTATGGTCCTTTTGCATCTCTTTGTGCTCTTATTCATCTATTCGAGTCTCTTTGTTTATGTGTTGTCGTCGTTCTGTCCTGTACATACAGTGATACAAAAACAAGGAGAACAGGCATGCAAATACAAATGCAAACTATTGTATTTATTGTGACATATGCAAAAGACTTTAATGTGGTGTGACAACGTTATCGATAACATTTCTCCCAGCAGGATAGAGTTGTGTAACCGAAGACAAGTTACAGTTAATTAATAAATATCCTCATCTAAACTCAGGAAACGCCTCAACCAGTGTCCATTTATATTAAACATTACATTAAATCACTGAAACACCTGGCTGAAGGTAAAGACCTCACAGCAGTACTCAAAATATGTGTTCACACACATGCAAAGAGACACATAATGACTCTTAAGACACAAAATGACCATACAAACACATAAAATTACCATAAAAGACTCAAAATGACCGTAAAAATATACATAATTTCCATAACAGACAGAAAATGACTCTTAAAGGATACTTCACTGATTAGCATTAAGCTTTGTATCAGTAGAAACCCGATAGAATTTTGAGCCTTCTCTTTATTGTGTGTCTGGAAAAAAGCCTCTGATGATGCAAAAATCATCTCCTAGGAGGCTTTTTTGGCCCGAGGCTATGAACTACAGTCAGCTAGTTCCACATGTTTTCAACCCGCCCATTTCACAACCCTTTAACTAAGCTAACAGGCTGTCTCTTTTCAGCAGCAACCTTGCAATTATGTGCATTCTTACTACCGCACATGTGTACCACCGGGATACATTGGTACAGATCGGAGAACATGCAGGAAACTTTATTACAGACTGAATACTCTACACACTACGTGAGCTTCACCTGCTACGCAGACCAGCATCTCAGCCTGCAGTGACACTTGATGCTGCTAGCCGGGGGAGGGGACATCGAAAGATGTGTGCGAGAAAGCGGGAATGCGGAACAAGGGCAGGAGTTCACGCTAGGTGGAAAGCTAAAGCTAGCCAGCCACCTGTCCCATCCGTCTTGCTTGCAAGTGTCCGCTCATTAGACAACAAACTGGACTACATCCAACTTCAACGAAACTCCCAACGTGAGTTCAGAGACTGCTGTGTTTTTGTTTTTGTGGAAACATGGCTGAACAACAGTGTACTGGACTCCGCTATCCAGCTACCAGGCCTGCTAGCCTTTCTTAAATTCAGAATTGTTTTGTAAAATATCCGGAATAGTTTTTTCTCAAATTATTGGAATTTTTTTAAATTTTATAATTTCTTTTTACCACTTTTTAAAATTAATTAGCTGACTATCTTATAATCTCACGAGAGCAAGGTGGCCGCAGGTTTGAGACGCAGGCGGGGCAGTTGCTTTTCACCGACTGCAAGACCCAGGCGGACACAAGGCATTCTGGGAAACGCCGGCATCTCAGCTGATCTAACAGATGATTGGTTCAGAATTGACAACATGATGACGTTTTATTTAAACTTTTATATTTGATTTTGAGTCGGAGAGATTTTAACTGCTATTTATGTAATTTAAAGATTTATTCTGTACAGGACACATGCTGTGTAGCTGATAGTGATGTTTAGAAGTCAGAGAGACTACAGATCATCTACAGTCTGTTGTTAAATAAATCTGCACCAGATCATCTACAGTCTGTTGTTAATTAAAATCAGCAACAGATCATCTACAGTCTGTTGTTAATTAAAATCAGCAGATCATCCACAGTCTGTTGTTAATTAAAATCAGCAACAGATCATCTACAGTCTGTTGTTAATTAAACTCAGCAACAGATCATCTACCGTCTGTTGTTAATTAAAATCAGCAACAGATCATCTACAGTCTGTTGTTAATTAAACTCAGCAACAGATCATCTACCGTCTGTTGTTAATTAAAATCAGCAACAGATCATCTACAGTCTGTTGTTAATTAAACTCAGCAACAGATCATCTACAGTCTGTTGTTAATTAAAATCAGCAACAGATCATCTACCGTCTGTTGTTAATTAAAATCAACAGATCATCTACAGTATGTTGTTAATTAAAATCAGCAACAGATCATCTACAGTATGTTGTTAATTAAAATCAGCAACAGATCATCTACAGTCTGTTGTTAATTAAAATCAGCAAAAGATCATCTACAGTCTGTTATTAAAATCAGCAACAGATCATATAGACCTAATTATTTTGTCTTGTTGTATGTGTGTTTGTGGAAGTGGGTCAGAGGGTTTGAGCTTTAATAACTGATGTCACTCTTGCATTTAAAAGGTTTGTCTTGTCTAGTTACACTAGGTTCAGGGGTGCTGTGTGCATTGTGTTTTTGTTTTGAAAAGTACTTTAGTTAGAGAGGATTTTGGTTTATCCTTTTATTTTCTTATAGCTGTAGTAATAGTCTTCCTTTTGAGGATCTCTTTTTGTTATATTCCTTTTTTGATTTCCACAGCACCCATTGGCCCATTGTTCCATTGTAAGTTGTTTGCCTTATTTATAAATAAATATCCTTTCACACACAGACACACACACAGACACACACACAGACACACATACACACAGACACGCACACAGACGCACACACACACACCTGTGTTTCTCATATTAACTTCTTTAGCTTCGAGCTTATTTCTTCTTTTACAAAACAACAGAAGTGAAATAAAAAGAGTTTGAAATCTAGCTGCACAGCTTTGTTTCTTCTTCTTTTTCACTGTTAACTTTAAATTCTATATCATTATTGTTGTGGTATCCTAGGTACAAGATAAAGTTCCTAAAAATACATACTGTCAACAGCCCTTTAAACTTGTGGGGTCCACAAAGCTGTCGGGACCCCGAAGTATACTGGACTCCTGGTTTTTGGACCCCACGAATATAGAACAAGAACACACACACACATACACATACACAGATGCATACTATGACATCTTTTATGGTTTTAATTCATATTTATGATTAATATTAATTATTCATTGTAATATTTCAATATTTATGTCTTTTATAGCATGCTTCCTAGATTTTATTATTCTGTCTTTCGGGGGTGAATTTCTACCTGCAGAGGAGGCCCGACCTAATATTTATATGTTTTTGTTTTTTTAAAATAAATATTTTAAAGATGCCTTGGTTGTCCTTTATAACTTTTATTCTGCCTTAACTATATTTTAATAATTTGATTGTGCTTCTGTTTTTATTGCTAATATTTATTATTGGTATTATTATAATAATTATTATAATTATTTTATTATTACAAATTGAATTACTTGCCTCAACATTTTAAGATAATGATACACATGCCATTGGCTTTATGTATTTTTACCAACAGTGTTGTTTTATTCTATGATGTATTTTAAATTATTTATGGTTATTTGTGTGGCACTAAAACACTTTAACACAGCATTTATTACTCATTTTTAATGGTAGGTGTATATATATATATATATATATATATATATATATATATATATATATATATATATATATATATATTAACCTCAATGGCAAATAATTCAGACAGTATTGATGACATTTTAAATATTTTAAATATTTTAATTTACCTTTTGAGTTTGAACAAGATGTTTTAAATTTGGGCTTGAACTTATTTTGTATTGTGATGCCGGGCTATTTATTTACATAACTCTATATGTATATATATAGACAGATAGATAGATAGATAGATAGATAGATAGATAGATAGATAGATAGATAGATAGATAGATAGATAGATATACAGACACACAAACACACACACACAGAGACACACACACACGCATACACACATACAAAGATGCGCACACACGCACACAGACACTCCCACACACACACACACATACACACACATACATACATACAGACAGGTTTGTGGCACTATCTTTGTGGGGACCTGTCATTGACATAATGCATTCCCTAGCCCCTTACCCTAACCTTAACCATCACAACTAAATACCTAACCTTAACCCTTACCACCACCCTAACCATAACTTAATTCTAACCCTAATCCTAAAACCAAGTCTTAACCCTCAAACAGCCCTTTAAACTTGTGGAGTCCACAAAGCTGTCGGGACCCCACAAGTGTGCTGGACTCCTGGTTTTTGGACCCCACGAATGTAGTTAAGCAAGAACACACTCAGACACAGACACACACACACACAGATCCACAAACAAACACAAGATAAGCCTTGTGTTTTCCCCTGGGCCCAGACATGTAAAAGGATGGTCATTTTGAATAGTTTTCTGTTTGTTTGTGGTCATATTGATTTTTTTAAGGTCGTTTTGCATCTCTTTGTGCTCCTATTCATCTTATTGTAACTGTTTTGAGTCTATTTGTTTATGTGTTGTCATCGTTTTGTCCTGTACATACAGTGATACAAAAACAAGGAGAACAGGCATGCAAATACAAATTACAAACTATTGTATTCATTTTGGTGTATGCAAAAGACTTTAATGTGGTGTGACAACGTGATTATTGATAACATTTCTCCCAGCAGGATAGAGTTGTGTAACCGAAGACAAGTTACAGTTAATTAATAAAAATCCTTAACCAGTGTACATTTATATTAAACATTACATTAAATCACTGAAACACCTGGCTAAAGGTAAAGACCTCACAGCAGTACTCAAAATATGTATACACATATACAAGACATATGCAAAAAGACACAAAATGACCATAAAAAGACACAAAATGACCATAGAAGATTCAAAATGACTCTTAAAGGATACTTCACTGATTAGCATTAAGCTTTGTATCAGTAGAAACCTGGTAGCATTTTCGAATGACCATGCTTCCCTCCCTCATGTCCCCCTGAGGTGAACTCACTCTGTATTGTGTGTCTGGAAAAAAGCCTCTGATGATGCAAAAATCATCATTTAGGAGGCTTTTTTGGCCCGAGGCTATGAACTACAGCCAGCTAGTTCCACATGTTTTCAACCCCCCCATAAGGGGTCGGACTGTCACTACACGATGTGAGTGTCAGCCATCTTGAAGTTAAGCTAACAGGCTCTCTCTTTTCAGCAGCAACCTTGCAATGATGTGCATTCAAACTACCGCACATGTGTACCATCAGGATACATTGGTACAGATCAGAGAACATGCAGGAAAATTTATTACAGACTGAATACTCTACACACTAAGTGAGCTTCGCCTGCTACGCAGACCAGCACCTCAGCCTGCAGTGACGACACTTCAACGAAACTCCCAACGCCAGTTCAGAGACTGCTGTGATTTCTTTTTGGAAACATGGCTGAACAACAGTGTACCGGACTCTGCTATCCAGCTACCAGGCCTGCTAGCCTTCCGAGCAGATGTTGCTCTGTCGCCGGGTAAGAAGACTAGCGGAGGTGGGCTGTGTTAACACGGACACGGACTGGTGCAGAAATGCGGTGCTTGTATCTAACTATAACTGCTCATCGCTGATTTTGTTTATACTCTGTGTTTACATCAAAACAACCGCTAATGCTACCAATGCGTTAGCTGAACTTTACGGATGTGAGCTCCACATCCGGATCCGTATATGGTTGAAATGACAATAAAACCCACTTCACTTGACTGCCTCTCTGTAACCGGTAGGCGTGGCTTTGGAGTGGCCATGTAGGGAAGCGAAGCAAGTGCATTCTGGGAGTTGTTGTCTTTCATCCACATGAGCCAAAAACACATTTTCTGGCTTTTCTGGCAAATTTCGAAACAAAAAATCACATTTCTACTATATAAATGACCAAATTTAAATACATATTCATCTTTCCAGCGGTGAAATATCCCTTTAAAAGACACATAATGACCATGGCTCTCATCCTTTGCACAAAGGTTGCTGCTCTGCTAGATCACCATCACCACGCCCTCTACCACGCCTCTCCTCCCAAAACAGGAGGTAGATTATCATCCACGTCACCGTACTGACTGGAGACTGCAGAGGACAGAACATCTGACAACTCTTTTAGCTCGGCTCGCAGCTTTCTAAAGGTACACTTTAAAACTTTACTCATTTTCTTATAAAGACAGATTATTAAAGAAGAATAAAAGAACTGTAAACAGACATAGAAATGAAGATGGAAACTGTAATGAGCAGACAGATTTGGGCATTTCATTTCGATGTTTCACTCTGAGAATTTAAAAAAAAGATATTTTGAAGTTTTGAAGTAAATAAATCTTTGGTAGAGGAAAAATGAAAGAAGAAAATTATATATAAAGAATATCAATAAATGAGAAAGTAGTGTTTAGACATGTTAGGATAGGAGTCCATATATCTAGAGAACATTTTACAAATTATTATTATAATTATTGATGTCGTTGCTGATGCTGTTTTCCAGGAAACGATGACAACCAAGATATGCAAAATACCTTTGTGTTGTGACAATATGACTGTTTATAACGTGTTATATAACCAGAGACATTACACAGTCAGTTAATGATGTTTTAGTGTGAAATTAGAAGATTAATCTGTTTTTCTTCATCACTTTTAAGGTGAGATATTTCAGGCAAAAATATAATTTTTCAATTTATTAGTCTTTTTCAGACTAATGGAAAGAAAACATTTATGTTTCTACACTTTGTCCTAAAATCACTCAAAGTTACATTGTAAAAGGCTTCATTTTCAGCTTTAAAAATAAGATTTCAGAAAACTTGTAATACAAAAACTTTTTTTGAGAAAGTCATAAATGTAGTTCCTTATGCACAAAACCTTTCAAATCATCTAAATCAGTATGTTGTTTTCTTTTGAATCGGCCAATTCACAGCAATGTCTCTTCAAAGTCCAGAAACTTCTGATAATATGATTCTTAGCTAAAATGAAGAGTATTTCCTTATTGCTAACATTTCAGAAATCTTGTGATATAGAAAATATTTGTCTTAAACGTACAGTTTGTAATTTAGTAGCAGGGGGAATGAGAGGGGGAAACTCCAGAGCAGGGGGAATGAGAGCGGGGAACACCAGAGCAGGGGGAATGAGAGGAGAAACACCAGAGCAGGGGGAAAGAGAGGAGAAACACCAGAGCAGGGGGAATGAGAGGAGAAACACCAGAGCAGGGGGAATGAGAGGAGAAACACCAGAGCAGCGGGAATGAGAGGGGGAAACGACAGAGCAGGGGGAATGAGAGGGGGAAACACCAGAGCAGGGGGAATGAGAGGAGAAACACCAGGGGCCTCATGTATAAAAGATTGCGCAGCTTTCATACCAGAAGATGGCGTACGACCAAAAACTTGAAAAGTACCTACGCACAGAAATATTCAGATGTATAAAACCGGGCGTACGCCAGGTCCTGCGCACCTTTCCTTTATACATCACAATCAACGTGAAATTGAGCGCACATGAATGAGCCATTGACCCCGCCTTGCCTCCTCCCATAAATGAATATGGAAATTACTATAAATGCGCCCCCGACGTCATTCTTCGTCCAATCACAACGGGTTATCCCGCTGCAGACGGAAAAAAACTTCACTGAGGTTTAGGTGCTGATCGCGGAAGTGGAGCCGAGAAATGTTTTTCTGTCTGGAGGTTTGTCATCTCGGATAAGCAATAAAAGAAAATGCCCAGAGTGGCAAATGTTGACCAGGCTGTGAATGGCAGAAATAAAAAAAACAATGTCTAATGTCGAAGTGAAAATCAAGAGAATAGAGGCAGCACCACACCAGTTACAGAACAACATGCATCTCAGTGTCAGTCCAAATGACGCACAATAAGCAGTTTGAACCCACAGATGTAATGCCATTTATTTTAAGTGTTAGTAGGCTAGAGCGCGAGAGAGATCCGAATCAGAGGAGAGGTTAGCGAGGCCCGCGTCTCCACGGCAGGTGACAGTGCGCACGGATCAGCTGCGCCACGCATGGATGAAATAAATGAAATAGTAAATAACAGAATCAAGACAGTCAAGACGGCCCAGTGTTTGGTGGACCGGGTACACCTTGTTCACTGAATAGCCTACAAATCATCCACGGGATCAATTACGCATCACATGAGTTTGCCCCCCCGACACAGCGTTTGTTCCTGGGGAGATGGAGCCGTGCGTCCCGGCTCCCGTGCGCCATGGATGTCTGAGCCTCAGTAACTACTGACTTACAGACACTATCAAAAAGATCGCCACGGAAAAATGTAATATAGGCTATTACATTTTTCAATGCCGATCTTTTTGTTGCACAGTGAGTATGTATTTCATCTATGGGAAATACAGAGGATGACTGAAAATATTTTCTAAGTGGATTTATCATTCATTTCCCATCCTCATGTTTAACAGAGGTTAAGTAGCCTGCAGATTAAACAGTTAATAGTGTGAAAGATGTGAAACATTAGCCACATAAATGATCAAACTTTTATGGAGTATCAGCGGATATAAATATGTTTTTTTCATACACAACGTCACAGACATACGCCAGTAAGTGAAGTGGAAACTTTATTTTGTAATGTTTGGTGATTTTCAGCACTTTTAACTTAGAATTCGCCACGTTACAGAGCCAGACTAGACTTTGCGGACGGTCCGCACATTCTCACGACTGCTCAACAGTTTGCGTGACGGCCCGCACATTCTCACATCAAGTTTTTCTTTATACATCACAAAGTGTCCGTGACAACCAGCGTACGCAAGCTTTTCGTGCGTACGCAACGTTTATGCATGAGGCCCCAGAGCAGGGGGAATGAGAGGAGAAACGCCAGAGCAGGGGGAATGAGAGGAGAAACGCCAGAGCAGGGGGAATGAGAGGAGAAAACAGTTAATGAAACAACTACAAAGAGACACAACACAAGCATTAGAAAGAAAAAAAAGGAAAAAAACAAACAAAATATACAAAGAAACTACAAATCTGCTCTAACAAAGGTCCCTGGAACATTTTCATGTTAAAATGTTGATTTATTCAAAAATTATTATTTTGAAATTCCAAATGTCCATTCTATAACCTGATCTCCTGACCTACAGGTTACCCTCTGAAGAATGGATGTTAACAACACGACACAGGACAACAGCACCTTTGAAAATGTTAGTTATTTTGGCTTCAATGGTTACAGCAACAGCTCCTTCGACTTTATCATCAACAACAATGCTTTCAGTAAAACTGGATTCATCACAGATGTGGTGACGTACATCATCATTTCCATCAGCCTTCCTTTGACCTTCGTGGCCATCTACTCTCTCTACTCTATGGTATGAACCTTAGGAATTTTCATTTATTATATTTATTATACAGGATTAAAAGTAACAATAAGTTACAGTTTAAACAGGCCTGACTCAGTTTAAAAACTGGTTTCCAGCTGATTCCTGTTCTGCAGAAACATAGAACACAGTTACGGCACATGAAGACAGAAACATTTGTACAGGACATTAGTCAAGTTTCAAAGCTTGTCCTATGGGTCACTTATATGTACATGTTGTAACCCCAACCACAATCTTTTCCAACCCTGACTGTCCTGTTGTCATCCCTCTCTTGTCACTTATACGTCCATTTACTAACCCTACCCTGACCCTAAGTGGTTTTATCCTCCACGTTGAAAGATTACACCATAGGGTCCTGACAAAGTGTCAGTATTTGATGAGTTGGGAGTGAGAATATGTTATCATATCTGATGTTCCTGAGAGCACAAAAGAGTTTCATAAAAGATGTCGGCTGACTGACTGCAACTGCTGAGCAGAGAGTTCAGATTTACTCTGATTTACTTTCCTGCAGGTACAAAATGGTCACGTTGCTCCCATCTACGTCATCAACCTTCTAATCTCTGACCTCATCCAGCTCTGTTGTATGATCTGTGAGCAGACACGCCCTAAGAGCCCAATGATAAACAGTATCAACGATAATATTCACCGCTACAGTCTGATGACCAGTGTTGGCTTCATGTTGTGCATCGCCCTGGAAAGGTATCTGTCTATCCAGCCAGCCTGTTCTCATGAACCATTCGTACATATACCTCTGAAAAGTAAAGCTCTGTAATGTGTATGTATTCTAGTATTTATTACTGTCAGCAGCACATTAACTGCTGCTGTATAAGAGCGTGAAGATCCTCGTAGGGAGGAGGTCGGTGGGGATGTTTGGCTCCTAAAACACAGGGCTTTAAAGGGGGGACAGAGTTCATGAAAGAGAAAACTCAACTAGTCGTTTTGGTTTCTAAACTTAACTCTCGTTGCCACTTGCTGCTTACTTTTTGTCTTCTAAACTCAACTGCTACAACCTCTGAAAGGACCATCATCTCGCGGTGCTTTGTATCCGGCGTTGTATCGATGTCTGTTTCCCCGTGGAGATGTTTTCACCTCATCCCTAACCTTAACTACGGCTCTGCAGCCGGCCGCCTAATTTCGTACGATAACAATTGTTGTGCATATATTTTTGTACCATATCGTACGAAACCTGTTGATGAGAATACGTTGATCCAGCATGTGGACCTCCTTCTGTGTCTGATCGTTGTATTATTGAAATCTGAAGCTGTTTATCTTGTATTTCAGGTATTTGCTGATCGTCTTCCCACTGTGGTACCACTGCAGACGAACCATCAAGTCCACTGTGGTGATCTGTGTCGTGGCCTGGGCCATTCCTGCTCTCTACTTTTTCATTTTTTATTTTGGTGTTAATGACGCACTAATCATCTTCATTGTCATTCTGCTCCTTCCCTTCCCACTGCTCATATTCTTCTGCTGTGCGACTCTTAAAGTCCTGTCTGCCTCTGTCTCGATCCTGCCTGAGGAAAAACGACGAATTGTAGGAACTTTGGTCCTGGTGCTGCTAATTTACATGCTGCTTTTCTTTCCTAGAATCATTTGGATGATTGTAAGGAAATACGTAAAAGACAAATCACTAACTTATACTCTCTTCTACCTGTCTATTGTGTCTATTAAGCTGAATCCTCTTGCAGACTTGGTTCTGTATATTTTCATGAAGAAAGGGGCCCTAGACAAGATTTTGGCCTTTGTGCGTTGTTGCAGAGTTGAAGACCAAGATGTCAGCAGTCTGGTAAACAACACTAACAGTGAGAACTAGAGAAGTGGACTCAGGCTACATCCACCCTGCTTGTAACCCTTTGTCTTGTCTTCGTGTTAACCATGAAAAAAAAACTTTTGTTGTCCCTATCTCAATGTTTCAGTCACTTTTTTCAACATTTTATTCGCTTTTTCTGATATTTTTTCCACTTTTTCCACAATGTTTTTTGCGTTTCTTTTTTTAATTTATTTACATTTTCGGCACTTTATTGACATCCCATATTTTCTGATATAAAAGAAACATTGAATGGGAGGACAACATGATCCTGAATAGCTTTTTCTGAAATTATTGGAATTTCTTTTTAATTTTGTAAATTCTTTCTACCACTATTTTAAATTACATCTGACTTTTTCATGAAATTATTCTTAATATTTCTAAAATCAACCACCTTTACTGCAGTATGTTTTGAGACATTTCTCTGTGTAATTATAACACAAAAAATATTCCCTGAAATGATGCATGTTTATTTTTGGAAACTACGTGTTGTAGTACAACCAGCAGGGGGGCTCCAATGTGTGGAGTAGTTTTGGAGACATGACTCTCTGTAATTATGACATATATTACTTTTGTTGGCAAAATATATTATATTTTTATATTATTATATTTATATAATATTTACCAAAATTATGAATATGCTTTTATTTAGAAGTGCTGTAGTACAACTAGCAGGAGACAAGTTCTAATTGAGGTAAATTTGGATACACTACCTTATTTAATCATTAAATTAATTAATATTTTTGCAGTATCTCTTTGTATCTCATCGTCTTACTGATGAGTTTGTAGCTCGTTAACCTTACAACAGTAGGAAAGATGGGTCACTTGTGATTTAATAACATCTCGCTTTAGAGTAACTGATCCCAGAAGTTAAAATCTGTGAATATCTTTATAACTTTGCTCATGTTTATAAAACAGAGGACACAGATTATTATTCTGTGTGCACGGTTTAGTTTTTTCTCAGTCTGACAACACGTATCACATGACCATTCACACACACTGGGCATGTGCGTGTGAATGGTCAGATGCATGTGCGTGTGAATGGTCAGATAGAACTGTTTAATGACCCAATGCAGGGGGCGAACGCAGACGTGCGTCATCATTTCCAAAGGTCACCATTTGAGTCTTTCATTCTCCATTTACGTAACATTTAAGTTGAGTAAAATGAGCATCACAGCCAACGTACGTCTGCGGCACGGCGCTTTATCCTGTGAATTTTGCCAAACCTTCTGTAGACTAGTTATGGTCATAAATCACAAACATTGAAGATAAGTGTGCTGAAAAGTATCTGGCTGCGGATGGGAGAAAGACAGACATTCCAGAACAGAAAACAGAGCAAATGCGCGGATCAAATGGTCAAAATAAGGTAACGGTAAAGACAGGGCAATAAAACATCAACAAACAACAAATAAATGCTCGTTTAGACTTAAATAGACTTATCTTCATTAGTAGGCTCTAATATGTTTTCAGTTTTACATTTTTGTGCCAAAAATGGCTCTTTGTAAAGGTTGCTGACCCCTGACACACACATACATACACACAGACAGACACACACACACCTGTGTTTCTCATATTAACTTCTTCAGCTTCGAGCTTATTTATTCTTTTACAAAACAACAGAAGTGAAATAAAAAGAGTTTGAAATACAGCTGCACAACTTTGTTTCTTCTTTTTCACTGTTAACTTTAAATTCTATATCATTATTGCTGTGGTATCCTAGCTACAAGATAAAGTTCCTAAAAATACATACCTGTAAGTTATATTATTGATACTCTCTCTCACTCTCTCTCTCTCTCCCTGTTTTTTGTTTTGCAGGGACCAATCACAAGTGACCTGATGTAACCCAACATTAGAGACCGTACGCTGTGATTGGTCCATTCATGAGAGCAGACACTAGGTGGCAGGACAGAGACGTTTATGATCAACCTGTCAGAGAGTGATCCTTCATCATGTAGAGTCACATTCATTCACTTTGATTCAAGAGGTTACAAACAGACACAGAGCCAGGGCCCTGACTCTGAACATGTTGCTGATAAACACACAATATGACGACAGAGACACGCAAAACAAGTCAAAAAAGATGAAACATAACAAAAAGATGCAAAATGAATAAGAAATATATGAAAAATAAACACAAAAAGATGCAACATGACTAAAAAAACTGATGAATAGATGAGTTGTTGTTGAGATATGACTCAAAGTATTTGGATGAGTCAGAATATTTCACCTGACGAGAGATTTTCCTGTAACATGGTCTGTGTTTCACAGTGTTTTACAGTGTGGTAGTACTACTACTACTACACACACACACACACACACAAAGTGTAGCACTATTTTTGTGGGGACCCGTCATTGACATAATGCATTCCCTAGCACCTTACCCTCACCTTAACCATCACAACTAAATGCCTAACCTTAACCCTTACCCTAACCTTAACCATCACAACTAAATGCCTAACCTTAACCCTTACCCTAACCTTAACCATCACAACTAAATGCCTAACCTTAACCCTTACCCTAACCTTAACCATCACAACTAAATGCCTAACCTTAACCCTTACCCTCACCTTAACCATCACAACTAAATGCCTAACCTTAACCCTTACCCTAACCTTAACCATCACAACTAAATGCCTAACCTTAACCCTTACCCTAACCTTAACCATCACAACTAAATGCCTAACCTTAACCCTTACCCTAACCTTAACTATCACAACTAAATGCCTAACCTTAACCCTTACCCTCACCTTAACCATCACAACTAAATGCCTAACCTTAACCCTCACCTTAACCATAACCTCATTCTAACCCTAATCCTAAAACCAAGTCTTAACCCTCAAACAGCCCTTTAACCTTGTGGAGTCCACAAAGCTGTCGGGACCCAAAGTATACTGGACTCCTGGTTCTTGGACCCCACAAATAAAGTTAAACAAGAACACACACACATACACATACACATACACAAACAAACAAACACACGTACACGTACACACACACAGACACAGACACAGACACACACACAGTCACACACACACACACATACAGACACACACACACACATACACATACACACACACACAGAAACACACACACAGAGATACTCACACACACACACACACACACACACAGACACACACACACACACACACAGACATACTCATACACACACATGCAGACACACACACACACTCACACACAAACATAAACATAGACACACTCACACACACAGACACACACACACACACAGAGATACTCACACACACACACACACACACACACACACAGAGACACACACACACACACAGAGACACACAGAGACACACACACACACGCAGACACATACTCATACACACACACGCAGACACACACACTCACACACACACACAAACATAGACACACTCACACACACAGACACACACACACTCACACACACGCAGACACGCATACACACACACTCACTCACTCACACACACACACACAGAGAGACAGACAGACACACACACACACTCACGCACAATATCATTATTGTTGGTATCCTAGCTACAACATAAAGTTCCTAAAAATACACACCTGTTAGTTATATTATTGATACCCTCTCGTTGTCTCTCTCTCTCTCTTTCTCTCTTAGTAAAGATTGATTGTATTGTTTTTTGTTTTGCAGGGACCAATCACAAGTGATCTGATATAACCCAACATTACAGACAGTACGCTGTGATTGGTCCATTCAATGAGCAGACACTAACCCTAACTCATAAAAAGACTCAAAATAACTCTTAGAAGACACATAATGACCATGGCTCTCATCCTTTGCATGTTGTTGCTGCAGTTTTCCAGGAAAAGATGACAGTTGAGATATGCAAAAAAAACTTTATGTTGTGACAATAAAAACCTGAATATGACTGTTTATAATGTGTTATATAACCAGAGACAGTACACAGTCAGTTAATGATTAATGTTAAATGTCCCCCCCTGAGCCAAGAGACCTCTGTATTTTGGGTCTGGAAAAAACCCTCTGATGATGCAAACAGTTTTATTTTGCGTCATCTGAGGATTTCTTTGGCCAGACTACAGTCAAAAAAAAGTTTAAAAAATGACGATTTTTGCATCATCAAAGTTTTTTTTTCCAGACACACAATACAGAGATCTCTGGTATCGGGGGGACATGAGGGAGGGAGGCACAGTCATTAGAAAATACTACCGCGTTTCTACTGATACAAAGCTTAATCAGTCGATGAAGTATAATACAGTTATTTTAAGCCAAAATGGGGGTCAACCTTGAACAAATTACAACAGAAGCAAACTCAACTGATTTATTATCCTCAATATGTCTTGAATAAGGAAATAAAAGCCTCGAAGAATCCCAATAGGGGTCATCCATCCTCTAATGCTCATGGGTAGCCTAAATGGTTTCCATTCACACCTTAACATTAAGTCTTTTACTGTAAGATGTCAACAAGATTCAACAAGACATGTTCAGCTGGCTATACCCAATGTTTACTTCTGTTGTGTATCTATGCAAATTAGCACATACGTAATTACATTATGCACCCTTTGTCCATGTTAACAAACTTTCAAAAAACTTGTGATACCTTTTTTGTTTCTCTTGATGTAAGTAATCAACTCAGTAATTTTCATGGCGATATCTAAAGGTTAAAACTTTTACCCTATTCACGTGAGACAAATAAGAAATAGGCGTATGAATAGGTTATATTTGGGTCTTTTTCTAAACCTTCCCCTAACGGGATTCTTCTGGGCTTTTTTATCCTTAGTCAGGACATATTGAGGATACAAAATCAGTTGAGTTTGCTTCTGTTGCAATTTGTTCAAACTTTTTTCATAAAACGACTGAACAATTATCCCTTTAATGATTTGGTGTAAAACGAGAAGATTAACCAGTTTTTCTTCATCACTTTTAAGGTGAGACATTGCAGGCGAAAATATAATTTTTCAATTCATTAATCTTCCATCAGATGTCTAAACTCAGGAAACGCCTCAACCGGTGTCCATTTATATTAAACATTACAATAAATCAATCAAAACACCTGGCTGAAGGTACAGACCTCACAGCAGTACTCAAAATGTGTACACATATACAAGACATGCAAAAGACACAAAATGACCATAAAAGACTCAATTTGACTCTTAAAAGACACATAATGACCATAAAAAGATACATAATGACCATAAACAGACTCAATATGACTTAAAAGACACATAATGATCCTTAAAAGACACATAATGACCAAAAAGCACACACAAAAAATGACTTAAAATAGATATAATGACTCTTAAAAGACACGTAATGACCATAAAATGACACAAAATGACTCTTAAAAGACACAATGACTCTTAAAAGACACGTAATGACCATAAAAAGACACATAATGACTCGTAAAAGACACATAATGACTCGTAAAAGACACATAATGACCATGGCTCTCATCCTTTGCACAAAGGTTGCTGCTCTGCTAGATCACCATCACCACGCCCTCTACCAAGCCTCTTCTCCTAAAACAGGAGGTAGATTATCATCCACGTCACCGTACTGACTGGAGACTGCAGAGGACAGGACATCTGACAACTCTTTCAGCTCGGCTCGCACCTTTCTAAAGGTACACTTTAAAACTTTACTCATTTTCTTATAAAGACAGGTTATTAAAGAAGAATAAAAGAACTGTAAACAGACATAGAAATGAAGATGGAAACTGTAACGAGCAGACAGATTTGGACATTTCATTTGATTAAATCCCTCTGAGAATTAAAGATAAGATACAGAGTTTTGAAGTAAATAAATATTTGGTAGAGGAAGAATGAAAGAATAAAATGATATATAAGAATATCAATGAATGAGAAAGTAGTGTTTAGACCTGTTAGGATAGGAGTCCATATATCTAGAGGACATTTTACAAATTATTATTATTATTATTGATGTCGTTGCTGATGTTGACAGGTGAGATCTGAGGAGGAGAGGGAGAGAGGAGGAGAGGGAGAGAGGAGAAGGAGAGGGAGAGAGGAGGAGGAGAGGGAGAGAGGAGGAAGAGGGAGAGAGGAGGAGGAGGAGAGGGAGAGAGGAGGAAGAGAGGGAGAGAGGAGGAGGAGAGGGAGAGAGGAGGAAGAGGGAGAGATGAGAGGGAGAAAGAGAGGGGGACAGAGAAAGAGGAGGAGATGGAGAGAGGAGAGAGGAGAGAGAGGAGAGGGAGAGAGGAGGAGAGGGCTGAGATGCAAAATACCTTTGTTTTGTGACTGTTGATCACGTAAACAGTCAGTTAATGTTAATGTTTTGAGTAGAGATATGCAAAATATATATAACATTATATAATATAAGCAAATGATGACAGCTGAGATATGCAAAATACCTTTGTGTTGTTTTCTTTTGAATCGGCCTAATTCACAGCAATGTCTCTTCAAAGTCCGAATACTTCTGATAATATGAATCTTAACTAAAATTACGAGTATTTCCTTATTGCTAACATTTCAGAAAAATTGTAATACAGTAAATATTTGTCAAATATTTTCTGTCACAAGGAGCAAAGGGAATGAAAGGGGCAACGCCAGAGCAGGGGGAATGAGCAGGGGGAAACACCAGAGCAGGGGGAATGAGCAGGGGGAATGAGAGAGGGAAAGGTAGCAGTGTAAATGTAGCCTTACTTTGCGGTTGGGATGGTTGGCAGAATCTCCGTGGCGGCAAAGATGTCCGATGGCCGATGTTGTAGATGTTGAAGATCTCCCAGTTGGCAGGAATTATCTCGCCCTTCACTCTTTTTGTGATCTTAACTAACGGTAGTCGTTTTGGCGTCTAAACTTAACTGTCGTCGTTGCAGGTCAGTCACCTTTTGTCAGCCAAATTTAACAGCAAAGTCCGCTAAACTTGACTTTCATGTGACCGGGACAAAGAGACACAAACCTATCACACAAAAGAAACAAAGAAACTACAAATCTGCTCTAACAAACGTCCCTGGAACATTTTCATCCTAAAATGTTGATTTATTCAAAAATTATTATTTTGAAATTCCAAATGTCCTTTCTATAACCTGATCTCCTGACCTATAGGTTACCCTCTGAAAAATGGACGTTAACAACACGACACAGGACAACAGCACCTTCCACTACTACTACGATCACACTAAAGCTGAATTCATCACATATGTGGTGATGTACATCATCATTTGCATCGGCCTTCCTCTGACCCTCGTGGCCATCTACTCTCTCTACTCTCTGGTATGAACATTAGGAATGAGACTTATTGATTTACTGTATGTGTCTGTTAAGGTTCTTCATCTGGGTTGGGCACCAAGTTTTCATTACTTATATTTATTATACAGGATTAAAAGTAACATTAAGTTAACAGGCCTGACTCAGTTTAAAAACTGGTTTCCAGCTGATTCCTGTTTTGCAGAAACATAGAACACAGTTACGGCACATGAAGACAGAAACACTTGTACAGGACTTTAGTCAAGTCTCAAAGCCTCCTGTCCTCTTCTTGTCCTGTGGGTCACATAAACGTACATTTTGTAACCCCAACCACGATCGTTTCCAACCCTAACTGTCCTGTTGTCATCCTGTTCTTGTCACTTAAACCCCACCCTGACTCTAAGTGGTTTTATCCTGCATGTTGAAAGATTACACCACAGGGTCCTGACCAAGTGTCAGTATTTGATGAGTTGGGAGTGAGAATATGTTATCATATCTGATGTTCCTGAGAGCACAAAAGAGTTTCATAAAACAAAAAAAGCCGGCTGACTGCAATTGCTTAGCAGAGAGTTCAGATTTACTCTGATTTACTTTCCTGCAGGTACGAAATGATCACGTTGCTCCCATCTACGTCATCAACCTTCTGATTTCTGATCTCATCCAGCTCTGCTGCATGATCTATGAGGTGGCACAACCTGACAACTGGATAAAGCGCGATATCTACTATATTTACATCTACAGTCTGATGACCAGTGTTGGCTTCATGGTGTGCATCGCCCTGGAAAGGTATCTGTCTATCCAGCCAGCCTGTTCTCATGAACCATTCGTACATATAGCTCTGAAAACTAAAGCTCTGTAATGTGTATGTATTCTAGTATTTATTACTGTCAGCAGCACATTGACTGCTGCTGTATAAGAGCGTGAAGATCCTCATAGGGAGGAGGTCGGGGGGGATGTTTGGCTCCTAAAACACAGGGCTTTAAAAGGGGGGAAGAGACTCAACTAGTCATTTTAGTGTCTAAACTTAACTCTCATTGCCGCTTGCTGCTTATTTTTTGTCTGCCAAACTCAACTGCCACGACCTCTGAAAGGACCACCATCTTGTGTTGCTTTGTACCCGGCGTTGTATCAAACTGTTTCCCCGTGGAGATGTTTTCCACCACCTAGACCTGAACCAAAATTGATCCCTAACCTTAACTACAGAGGGGAGGGGGGAGGGGCTATGCATTTTAACAGCAGGGAAATACTATTTGACGGGAGAACAGACTTCGACACAACACCAGCTCAAAATCACCTTTTGTCGGCTCTGTAGCCGGCCGGCTGAATTTGTACGATAACATACGAATTGTTGCGCATGTATTTTCATACTGTATCATATGAAACCTGTTGATGAGAATACGTTGATCCAGCATGTGGAGCTCCTTCTGTGTCTGACCGTTGTATTATTGAAATCTGAAGTTTTTTATCTTGTATTTCAGGTATTTGCTGATCGTCTTCCCACTGTGGTACCACTGCAGACGAACCATCAAGTCCACTGTGGTGATCTGTGTCGTGCCCTGGGCCGTTCCTTCTCTCTACCTTTTCACTATATTTTTTGTTGATAATGTTGACGTCAAACATATCATCATCATTGTCTTTGTGTTCCTTCCATTCCCACTGCTTATATTCTTCTGCTGTGCGACTCTCAAAGTCCTGTCTGCCTCCGTCTCGATCCTGCCCGAGGAAAAACGACAAATTGTAGGAACTTTGGTCCTGATGCTGCTAATTTACACGCTGCTTTTCCTGCCCGACTTCATTTCGAATGTGTTAGCATACACAAATTACCATTCACTAATTAATACTCTCCACTACCTGGCTCGTGTGTTTGTTAGGCTGAATCCTCTTGCGGACTTGGTTCTGTATATTTTCATGAAGAAAGGGGCTCTAGACAAGATTTTGGCCTCTGTGTGTTGTTGCAGAGTTGAAGACCAAGATGTCAGCAGTCTGGAAAACAACACTAACACAACGGTGTGAACTAAAAGTGTGGACTCAGGCACCATTTTTGAGACAAGAAGATCTCCGTCCACACACAAGTTTTATATCCAGTAGCAGAACTAATCTCAGTCCATATTAACACGTCTGTACGGGCCCCTCTGAGGTCAGCTGAGAAATAAAAAACTAAACTGTGCGCACAGAATAATAATCCGTGCCCTCGGTTTAATAAATGTGCACAAAGTTAGAAAGATATTCACAGATTCAAACTTCCGGGATCAATTACTCTATAGCAAAATGTTAATAAATCACAAATGATGCATCTTTCCTACCGTAGTAAGGTTACAGACACAGAGCCAGGGCCCTGACTCTTATCATGTCACTGAAAAACACACAATATGATCACACACTCAAAATATTTAAACATTGACTTTTACTTCTGATCAACAAGAGATATTTAAGCTTAACCATATTAAGTGAGTTATGTTATATATACATAAATAATATATGTACAGGCTACATATTTTACATTTGGCAATTCAGCATATATCTTATTTGTAGTCATGAAATAATACATTTAAGTTCAGTTAATGAAAACATTAGGTTTTCATCTGCTATAAAATTTACTTTGATATAATTCAAGTTTGTCAACAGGATCCACACAAATGAATTTGGTACACCCAACATAGTTTTCTCATTTCCTTTATTCACCAACACAGCAGTAATTCAGTTTACATTTTGGTGCAATTCTACACACTACAGTATTATTGTATACAATAGAGTAACATTTAAGCATTTAAGTGTGGCAGAAAAGGTGGCAGAAAAAACTTAAATTTCAATATCACACATTCATTCATAACGAACACATCCACAATGTTAATTTTCACATAGAAAATAATTTCAGATCAGTATTAATAATGTGAATAATGGAAAAACACAAATTAAATAAAACATTTCTAGCTTTTGTTTACTTTTCTGGGTGAGGTTACTGCCGTCTCACCGCCGGTTGCTCTTAGAGACCAGTGTTATTTCTCCAGGTTGGAGGATGTACATGTTTGTAACACATAGAATTACAGCTGCAAATATTAGTCGATTGATTGATAGTCAGACAGAAAATTATAAAATAATTCAGACTTCTTAGTTTTCAAATTTGTTTACAACAAAATAATAGTCTCTCCATCTAATGGCCTTGCCACTGTTAACTTTATTTGATAATTAACACTTTAACAAAAATCTACTCAAATTGGTGCTCTCTGCTAAAGCAGCGTTTCTTTTAGATGCGGGTATATGAAAGATGGTCAGATGATTGAACTTCCTTGCAGTTGTTTTTGATGCAGCTTAGTGTTAAAACAGTTATATATCAACCGTTTTTCGCAACTGTAACAAGTATTGCAATCCTAATTCACTTAAATTAAATGTTTTGGGATTTATCAACACATTCATATTTTTTACAGGTAACAACAGACACAATTACATGTAATTACATTTTAACCTAACAAATGTGTATATAATTAAAGTGCCCCCCGATTCAGATTTTTGAGTGCAGACACACTCAAAACGAGTCAAAAAAGATGAAACACAACAACAAAAAGATGCAAAATTAATAGAAATATATGAAAAATAACAACACACACAGACACACACACAGAGGTTTGTGTCACAATCATTGAAACTAAATGCCTAACCTTAACCCTTACCCTAACCTTAACCATTGAAACTAAATGCCTAACCTTAACCCTTACCCTAACCTTAACCATCACAATTAAATGCCTAACCTTAACCCTTACGCTCACCCTAACCATAACCTAATTCTAACCTTAGTCCTAAAACCAAGTCTTAGCCCTTAAACAGCCCTTTAAACTTGCGGGGTCCACAAAGGGACCCCAAAGTATACTGGACTCCTTGTTTTTGGACCCCATGAATATAGTTAAACAAGAACATACACACACACACAATTTAAATATATTGAAATTCAAATATTTCTTCTTTTACAAAACAACAGAAATGAAATAAAAAGAGTTTGAAATCCAGCTGCATAGCTTTGTTTCTTCTTCTTTTTCACTGTTAACTTTAAATTCTATATAATTATTGTTGTGGTATCCTAGCTACAAGATAAAGTTCCTAAAAAATAAAAACCTGTAAGTTATATTATTAATACTCACCTATTAGGAATATTGCTACCTGATGTAACCCAACATTAAAGACCGTACGCTGTGATTGGTCCATTCATGAGAGCAGACACTAGGTGGCAGGACAGAGACGTT
>CM042437.1:967319-994819 GCA_023631565.1 Gymnocephalus cernua | reverse complement strand
GGCACGGTGGCATGTTGGGCGCATCTCATTGGTTTCTTCGTTGCCCATATAAGGAGGGCATGCCTCTAACATAACGCGTGTTTGATGTTACTCTCGGTCATAAATCAAAGATTACTCTCGGTCATAGATGAAAGATTACTCTCGGTCATAGATGAAAGATTACTCTCGGTCATAGATGAAAGATTACTCTCGGTCATAGATGAAAGATTACTCTCGGTCATAGATGAAAGATTACTCTCGGTCATAGATGAAAGATTACTCTCGGTCATAGATCAAAGATTACTCTCGGTCATAGATCGGATTACTCTCGGTCATAGATCAAAGATTACTCTCGGTCATAGATCAAAGATTACTCTCGGTCATAGATCAAAGATTACTCTCGGTCATAGATCAAAGATTACGCTCGGCCATAGATCAAAGATTACTCTCGGTCATAGATCAGATTACTCTCGGTCATAGATCAAAGATTACTCTCGGTCATAGATCAAAGATTACTCTCGGTCGCAAATCAAAGATTATTCTCGGTCATAGATCAAAGATTACTCTCGGTCATAGATCAGATTACTCTCGGTCATAGATCAGATTACTCTATGTCTACGCTGTATACACTGGGAACTGCAGTCTGCAACGTCACAGCGTAAACATGGCCACGTGGCACTTTCTAAAGCCACGTGGCCATGTTATCTCGAAACTACGTGTTATTGCGAGGCTACGGTTGCCCTTTCATACTACTCGCTACGGCGTCAATTCACACGCAATCACAAGGTAATGTAAGTTAGTTAGGTTAGTTTTACAGTGTTTTGTGTGTTTGTTGTGTTTTAGGGGAAGTGGTGGAGAGCACGGTGGATAAAGTGATTAACAAAGCCGGAGGTAAGAAGGATGCGGCCGCTGGCGCCGGCGCCGCTGGAGAGAAGAAAGGCGGGTTCGGAGTCGGAGACGCCATCGGCCTCGTTAGCGGACACAAAAAGGATGACAAGAGCGGAGGGTTCGGTGCTGACGATCTCCTCACCGCCGTCACCGGGGGCGACAAGTAGAAGGAAGACGACGGAGCCGGAGGTGAGATCTTCATACTGACTTCATTTTATGATGCGAAAATGTCAAAATGAGTCTGGAAAGCATTAAAAAAGTGTCTAAAAGGAGCTGAAAAACACACTAACTCCACACACACACACACACACACACACACACACGGTGAGTTTTAATATTGTCTTTGTGTTCCTGTCTCTTCTCAGGAAGGTAGTTGGAGGTCTTAAAGGATTCTCTTAAACCGCCAAACATCAGCTCAGAGAGGAGCTGCTCCGCCCAAATCTGATGGAAATCTACTGCTTTCCATATTCAAATCAAATGAATGACTTATTTCCAAGTAAAGAAAGACTTCTGTGGTAAATAAAAGATTTAAGGTGGATCTTCTGCATGATTCTTTCTAGAGAAACTCATCTGTGCATTAAGCCAACAATTAAATCATCTGAGCAGGGTCCAAAATGTACTTTTCTGTCGGTCTTTTGAATATTAAAATATTAGATTACCATTGTTGTTGTTTTTTGTCACTTGCATATTTGACCACCATTTGGCTCATTTTGAATCCTGCATAAGTTTCTTTAGTCGAGGACAGCCCAAAACGTAAGTCTACCAGTCCTTAAAAATCATAAAATATGAAATCAGAAACTATATGTTAAGACGCACAATGTCTTAACTAAATAAATGTTGATTATGTACATGTTTGTTTAACAGATATCTGGAATAAAATGTATGAATTCACCAGTGAATTGTCTCCTGTGTATGCTAATGATGCTAATTATGCTAATAGTCCAGTATAATTATGTCAGTTAGCGTCCACTAAAAGTTCTGTTGTTGCCGCTGACAGACTCAGATTATTATTCTAAGTGTCTGACAACATTATGGGATGGATCCCTACAGAGATAGAGCTTTTAGTTAAAGAGTAAGATCCTTTTAGTTTAACATGAAACAGCCCCGAAATCACCATCACCAAACTACACCAGACTCCATGTAAATAATCAGGCCTTTTAGCGTGTATAGAGCCAGACTCCATGTAAATAATCAGGACTTATATCATCGTAAAACACACTTCATTCAAAGTGGACAGAAACTAAATAAAACTACCAAAAGCTGTCTTGGTTCATCTTTCCACTGTTCCAACAATCACCACTCTGGTCTGGTTGAAATAAACCCTTAATTCACCCATTTACATGTGGAGATATGCTGGCTCTATACACGCTAAAAGTAGTGATTATTTACATGGAGTCTGGCTCTATACACGCTAAAAGTAGTGATTATTTACATGGAGTCTGGCTCTATAAAATTAGTGATTATTTACATGGAGTCTGGTTCTATACACGCTAAAATTAGTGATTATTTACATGGAGTCTGGTTCTATACACGCTAAAAGTCCTGATTATTACATGGAGTCTGGCTCTATACACGCTAAAAGTCCTGATTATTACATGGAGTCTGGCTCTATACACGCTAAAAGTCCTGATTATTTACATGGAGTCTGGTGTGGTTTGGTGATGGTGATTTTCAGGGCTTTTTCATGTTAAACTAAAAGCAGCACTACACTCTAAGACAGAGATCTTCAACAGGGGGTCCGGGGCCCCCTGGGGGTCCTCAAAGTTACTGCAGGGGGGCCACCAAATTATTGTTAATTTTTTTGTTAGTTTTTTCATGAATGAAAATCTCTTAACATGAATCCAACATATTATTAGCAAATATAAATCAGCCTAGTTGTGAAAAAAGCAAACACTGATGATTGGCTTACTGGCAGGTAAGGTAAGGTAGTCAGATAGCCATCCACAGATCCAGTTCACCCTAAGGATTCACTCTGCCACATGTATTTTTAACATTATAACATAATTGATAAAAACATGCCAACAAATATTATTAGCTTAGTATTCAATGCACTAAAAAGGAATGTGTAAAGGCTTTAGGCCGCCCACACGTTATTGTAGGACTGGTTTAATATGCAGCTTCATTTTATACAATATTAGTAGTAGGGGGGTCGCTGCTCCGTCTCACTCTCAGTTAAGGGGTCCTTGGCTTTAAAAACGTTGAAGAACCCTGTTCTAAGAAGTTTCGGTGTGTTAACAGATGCGTGACTGACCGTGTAACTTGATTCACAGTTGTATTTTTGTTTATATACATTTCAAGTTGCATTATGACATTTTATCTCCATACACTCCGACAACTAACGTACCAACAGCATTATTATCTTAAATTAGTTCCCAGTACTTGGATTAGCGAGAGTCAAAAGTGCCCAAAAAGTTTTAAATTTAGCTACAACTGCATGCAGACAACATGGCCCCGCATGCAAGAGCGGAACCCAAAGTGTGACGGCGACACACACACACACACACACACACACACACAGACACACAGACACACACACACACAGACAGACAGAGACACACACAGACACACACACACACACACACACACACACACACACACACACACACAGACAGACAGAGACACACACACAGACACACACACTCTCTCTCTCTCTCTCTCTCTCTCTCTCTCTCTCTCTCTCTATATATATATATATATATATATATATATATATATATAAAGGCCAGAAGGTGTCTACGTTGAGTACAGCGCCCCCTAAAGGCCAGAACGTGTCTACGTTGATTACAGCGCCCCCTAAAGGCCAGAACACGTCTACGTTGATTACAGCGCCCCATAAAGGCCAGAACGTGTCTACCTTGATTACAGCGCCCCCTAAAGGCCAGAACGTGTCTACGTTGATTACAGCGCCCCCTAAAGGCCAGAATGCGTCTAAGTTGAGTACAGCGCCCCCTAAAGGCCAGAGCGTGTCTATGTTGATTACAGCGCCCCCTAAAGGCCAGAAGGTGTCTACGTTGAGTACAGCGCCCCCTAAAGGCCAGAGCGTGTCTACGTTGAGTACAGCGCCCCCTAAAGGCCAGAACGTGTCTACGTTGATTACAGCGCCCCCTAAAGGTCAAAACGTGTCTACGTTGATTACAGCGCCCCCTAAAGGCCAGAACGTGTCTACGTTGATTACAGCGCCCCCTAAAGGCCAGAACGTGTCTACCTTGATTACAGCGCCCCCTAAAGGCCAGAACGTGTCTACGTTGATTACAGCGCCCCCTAAAGGCCAGAATGTGTCTACGTTGAGTACAGCGCCCCCTAAAGGCCAGAGCGTGTCTACGTTGATTACAGCGCCCCCTAAAGGTCAAAACGTGCGCCCCCTAAAGGTCAAAACGTGTCTACATTGATTACAGCGCCCCCTAAAGGTCAAACGTGTCTACGTTGATTACAGCGCCCCCTAAAGGCCAGAATGTGTCTACGTTGAGTACAGCGCCCCCTAAAGGCCAGAGCGTGTCTACGTTGATTACAGCGCCCCCTAAAGGTCAAAACGTGCGCCCCCTAAAGGTCAAAACGTGTCTACATTGATTACAGCGCCCCCTAAAGGTCAAACGTGTCTACGTTGATTACAGCGCCCCCTAAAGGTCAAAACGTGTCTACGTTGATTACAGCGCCCCCTAAAGGCCAGAGCGTGTCTACATTGATTACAGCGCCCCCTAAAGGCCAGAACGTGTCTACCTTGATTACAGCGCCCCCTAAAGGCCAGAATGTGTCTACGTTGAGTACAGCGCCCCCTAAAGGCCAGAATGTGTCTACGTTGAGTACAGCGCCCCCTAAAGGCCAGAACGTGTCTACGTTGATTACAGCGCCCCCTAAAGGTCAAAACGCGTCTATGTTGATTACAGCGCCCCCTAAAGGCCAGAAGGTGTCTACGTTGATTACAGCGCCCCCTAAAGGCCAGAACGTGTCTACGTTGATTACAGCGCCCCCTAAAGGTCAAAACGTGTCTACATTGATTACAGCGCCCCCTAAAGGTCAAAACGTGTCTACGTTGATTACAGCGCCCCCTAAAGGTCAAAACGTGTCTACGTTGATTACAGCGCCCCCTAAAGGCCAGAACGTGTCTACCTTGATTACAGCGCCCCCTAAAGGCCAGAACGTGTCTACGTTGATTACAGCGCCCCCTAAAGGCCAGAATGCGTCTAAGTTGAGTACAGCGCCCCCTAAAGGCCAGAGCGTGTCTATGTTGATTACAGCGCCCCCTAAAGGCCAGAAGGTGTCTACGTTGAGTACAGCGCCCCCTAAAGGCCAGAAGGTGTCTACATGGATTACAGCGCCCCCTAAAGGCCAGAACGTGTCTACGTTGAGTACAGCGCCCCCTAAAGGCCAGAAGGTGTCTACGTTGAGTACAGCGCCCCCTAAAGGCCAGAAGGTGTCTACATGGATTACAGCGCCCCCTAAAGGCCAGAACGTGTCTACGTTGAGTACAGCGCCCCCTTAAGGCCAGAACATGTCTACGTTGAGTACAGCGCCCCCTTAAGGCCAGAACATGTCTACGTTGAGTACAGCGCCCCCTAAAGGCCAGGACGTGTCTACGTTGAGTACAGCGCCCCCTAAAGGCCAGAAGGTGTCTACGTTGAGTACAGCGCCCTCTAAAGGCCAGAACATGTCTACGTTGAGTACAGCGCCCCCTTAAGGCCAGAACATGTCTACGTTGAGTACAGCGCCCCCTAAAGGCCAGAATGTGTTTACGTTGAGTACAGCGCCCCCTAAAGGCCAGAATGTGTCTACGTGGATTACAGCACCCCCTAAAGGCCAGAAGGTGTCTACGTTGAGTACAGTGCCCCCTAAAGGCCAGAATGTGTCTACGTGGATTACAGCACCCCCTAAAGGCCAGAAGGTGTCTACGTTGAGTACAGCGCCCCCTAAAGGCCAGAACGTGTCTATGTTGAGTACAGCGCCCCCTAAAGGCCAGAACAGATTTCATTTCAGACGTTTAACTGAGCAGATGTGTCTCACAACCTGTTATTTTACATATTTATTTTAAATAATATGTTGTTCTAATGATCACTTTAGTTTGGTTACATACTTTTACTAACCTAACCCAAGTAGAAAAACTTCATATTTGTACTACAGAGGAAATGTACTTAGTTACGTTCCCCGTCTGCTGAGTCATACTTTAGGGAGGAGAGAGACTGAAACAGGACGAACCCGCTCTGCAGCTGCAGCACACTGAAGTAAAGGTACTAATACACAGAGTATAAACACTCTGTTACTTCAGTAAAGGTACTAATACACAGAGTAGAAACACTCTTTTACTTCAGTAAAGGTACTAAAGTATCTGCATCAAAATAGACTTAAAGTAACAAAAGTAAAAGTACTTTTTGCTGCAGAATAATCAATATTGATTAATAGTTTAAGTCATTTTCTGGGCAGTTTTCCAGATGAATTTAACGTGCTGATTATTATCCAGATGAATCATTTAAATCATTAAAATGTCAGAGAACAGAGAGACTGAACACAGACGGGGAACATCTTACTGAACTTTAATCTCAAACGGTTTGAGTCATTTTTTATGTCAAAATACTTTGACATAAAAAACACACATAAGAAGTTGATAATTCAAAATATAATATAAGAATAAAAAGGATTACTACGCATTAAGACCTGAAAATAGATCTGAGAACATGTTACCCCAAAGCTCAGTTTGTTGTGTGTGTGTGTGTGTGTGTGTGTGTGTGTGTGTCTGTGTGTGTGTCTGTGTGTGTGTGTGTGTGTGTGTGTGTCTGTGTGTGTGTGTGTGTGTGTCTGTGTGTGTGTGTGTGTGTGTGTGTGTGTGTGTGTGTCTGTGTGTGTGTGTGTGTGTTTTACTCTTTTATGTTTTTTTAAATATTTTTATCCTTTGTGTATGTTTTGACCAGTTTTTTAAGGTGTTTTTTGTGTTCTTTTGTCGCTTTTTCTGTTTTTTGAGAGGTTTTGACGTTTTCGTTTCGTTATGCTTCTGCAAGGTCGTAACTTTGGGTTCGACCTCGGGGGGGCGTTGAGGTCTCCACGTTTGAGCAAAATTGAAATTTTGAGCATCTAACACTTTCATTTTCTGCATTCTGGTGAAGTTTTCTGCATCAAGTTATGATTTATGGTGCAAATGTCTTTATAACAACAGGTGTGGAAGCGCCCTGAGTGGAGAAACTAGAGCAGGTGGAACAGGTGGCACCTCATTCCTCAACGGCCAATCAGGAGAGAGATGCCTGACAGAGGTGTGGACCCGAAGAGACGAGGCTTCAGACTCACATCCACCTGCTAGAGCAAAAACTGGAGACGGAGACTCTCTCATCACAGAGAGACAGAGAGAGACAGAGAGAGACAGAGAGAGACAGAGAGAGACAGAGAGAGAGAGAGACAGAGAGAGAGAGAGAGACAGACAGTGAGAAGAAGAGAGAGACAGAGAGAGAGAGAGTGTAAGAGACATAGAGAGGAGAGAGAGAGAGAGAGAGAGAGAGAGAGAGAGAGAGAGAGAGAGAGAGAGAAGGAGAGATGGATAAATGGATCGCAGGAAAAATTGGTGAGTACAGAAAGGGGGCGGGGGGGTCACAGATTTGTGTTTCCATGGCTGTTGTCAAGGTGATTCTCTAACGTAAACGTAGTTTTCTATCTGGATAAAAATGAGTGTCAACAACGTGAGATAAAAGGTTGAGCCTGAGACTCTGGGTGTGATGGCGTGGTCTCTGTCGCGCCCGTGAGGAATTCTGGGTAATTACAACAACATTGTCAGCACACCATAATATGTTCCACACCTGACTGACCTGCAGAGTTAGGCCCAGTTAATAATAGCTCATGAATAATAAACAGAAAAAGCTGAAGAACTAAATATTTGAGGCTTCTGATGTTTGTTTGTTTGGCGCTTTTTTAAAAAGCTTTTGATGTTTTTAAAATAACAAAGTTCTGTCAAAGGTTATTTTTACACTTTCACGCTTTGTTTAAACTATTTGTATAAAATAGTCGCTAAAAATTGACTTTGGGTGAGTCGAATTTTTTGTTCAGTTGCCGACGGGATACACACACACACACACACACACACACAGACACACACACACACACACACGCATATACACACACACAAACATATACACACAGACACACACACAGACACACACACACACGCACGCACATATACACACAGACACACACACACACACACACACACACACACACACACACAAACAAACACACACACACACACAGACACAGACACACACACACACACACACACGCATATACACACACAAACATACACACACACACACACACACACGCATATACACACACAAACATATATACACAGACACACACACACACACGCATATACACATACATATACACACACACACACAGACACACACACACGCATATACACACACACATACACAAATATACACACACACAAACATATACACACAGACACACACAAATACACACACACACACACAAATACACACACACACACACAGACACACACATTGAAAAAAACCAAAGTTGAACCACATTTTCTATAGATTTTGTGTCGTTCTTTTTGTGTGTTTTTTGTGTCTTTGGCGTTTAGCCGTCACGTTGATCTCTGACGTGACGCGTTTGCTCTGCAGGAGATATGGTGGAGGATAAAGTGAAGAGCGCCCTCGGCGTGAAGGACGAGGAAAAGAACGCCAAGAAAGGAGGATTCATCTCGAAGGTTTTCCACAAAGATGAAAAGAAGAAAGAGAAACCGCCGGCCGAGAAGGAAGGCTTCTTCTCCAAGATCTTCGACCACGACGGCGACAGGAAGAAAGAAAAACCCGTGGAGAAGAAGTCGGGGTTCGCCGGTCTCTTCAGCGAACAGGAGGACGCCGGCGTTGTCGTCGGCTACGACGAAGGAGCTGCAGGAGGAATCGGAGGACAAAGTGACACTTTTAATGACGAAGGTACACACACACACACACACACACAGACACACACACACACACAAACACAGACAGACAGTACCTAGGTAAGGACTACTAGCCAGTCAGAAGCAGAGTATGAGGGCGTGCCCTGACAGTACCTAGGTAAGGACTACTAGCCAGTCAGAAGCAGAGTATGAGGGCGTGTCCTGACAGTACCTAGGTAAGGACTACTAGCCAGTCAGCAGCAGAGTATGAGGGCGTGTCCTGACAGTACCTAGGTAAGGACTACTAGCCAGTCAGAAGCAGAGTATGAGGGCGTGCCCTGACAGTACCTAGGTAAGGACTACTAGCCAGTCAGGAGCAGAGTATGAGGGCGTGTCCTGACAGTACCTAGGTAAGGACTACTAGCCAGTCAGAAGCAGAGTATGAGGGCGTGTCCTGACAGTACCTAGGTAAGGACTACTAGCCAGTCAGGAGCAGAGTATGAGGGCGTGTCCTGACAGTAGCTAGGTAAGGACTACTAGCCAGTCAGAAGCAGAGTATGAGGGCGTGTCCTGACAGTACCTAGGTAAGGACTACTAGCCAGTCAGAAGCAGAGTATAAGGGCGTGCCATGCTAGCAGCTAGGCGAGCATTATAACGTGTGTTCCAAATTGACCACGTTTGTCTCTGAAATAAAGGCTGGACGTTGTTTCATGTAAGTGTGTATCTGGTGGTATACACCAGGCAAATATAATCAGACCCGTAATGATTGTCTTTTGTTGTGTTTCAGAGTTGTTGAACGATATGATGGATGTGGCGTCTAACGGGAACTAAAACCTGCAAACTACACCCTGACCTCTGAGGACAACCACATTCTGCTGACAACACTTTCCACAAAGACACATTTAACCCTCGTCTTGTCTCCGGGTCAAATTTGACCTATTTTTAACATTGTTTTATATCAGAAATATGGGTTTCTTGCAACCAAATCGCCCCAAAATAAAATGTATGCATGGCTAGTAGTCTTTACCATTTAAATGTTTTTTTTTCAAATGCTATAAAATTCAGTAAAACAACCAAAATTCAATGGAAGTATTAATTTTATGGGTTCCATACAACGTTCTTCGCAGGTACAATTAATACTTCCATTGAATTTTGGTTGTTTTAGTCAATTTTATAGCATTTAAATGGTTTTAAAACAGTCTCCTGACCAAACTTTGACATAAACCGGTCTGTGATCTACTCAACATCCTCTGATCTTAACTATTAGTCAAAATATTACATAATTTCAAACTTTTTTTATTAAAAAATTAGGTATAATTTCAATTAAATTAGGTATATTGACCATGAAATTTAAAAAAAGCATTGAAAAAACGTTACAAAAGTCCATACAACGGTAAGCACACGTGAAAAACATGATAATTTCACTACTTTCTGTTCTGTATGGTTTCAATGTTTTGCTTTGTATTGCCTGGTATTTCTGGGCGTTTCCTGTCATGTTTATTTCATCCAGTGACCTGTGTACTGTATATTTTGTGTATAGTTCTGTTCCCTGTTTTGTATTATGTTCAGTTTCCTGTTTTATTGTGAAAGTCTGGTTTTCTGTCTCGTCTCGTCTGGTTCTACTTCCTGTGTTTTTCTGCCTTGTCTGATTGTCCTGCCCCGCCCTGATGTGCTTCACCTGTTGTATCACCTGTCCCTCATTTGTTCATTACCTCATGTATTTAGCCCCTGTGTTCCCTTTGTCTCTTGTCAGATCATCTTTTACATCACATTACATGTCATTTAGCTGAAGCTTTTATCCAAAGGGACTTACAATTAAGTGCTTTCAACTGTGGGTGTTTTATTCAATTTTTTTAGTATTTAACAAAAACAACGTTGAAAAAAGTAACAAAAATGACCAAAAAAAGCAAGAAAAAAAATTGACAAAAACATCAACAACTCTGTGAAGAAAAAACTGTATTTTTTTTTTGAAAAATGACAAAAAAAACTTGTAAAGAAACTGACAAAAACGTCAGGGGAAAGTCAAACAAAAAATTGGGGTAAAAATCATTAAAAAAAGAGGCGGCCTCTATCTCACCCAGTAAGAGAGTTATTATAAATAATTATAAAACGTCAGATCGTCTTGTGTTCCTGCGTGTTTCGCCCGTCAGTTTGCATCCGTTTGCATCCTTGTTTCTTCAGCCTGTTGAATGTGTTTTTTTGGAAATCTTCCCTATGGTTTTTTGTTAACCGTGTCTCTGGATTCCTTTTGGTTTTGGGACTTTTCCTTTTGCCTGCCTGCCTCAGTTTGGACTCCTTGTTTTGGATCCTTTTTTTGTTGGTTTGCTCCCAGTTATTGTTAATAAACTCCTGAGCTCAAACCACCTGCCTGCTTGTCTGCCTTTGCATTTGGGTCCACTATTCCCTGTACTGTCGCAACGTTCATTGAATTTTGTGTGTTTTATTCAATTTTATAGTATTTGACAAAAACAACGTTGAAAAAAGTAACAAAAATGTCCAAAAAAAGCTAGAAAAAAATTGACAAAAAACATCAACAAATTTTTTTTGAAAGTGACAAAAAAAACTTGTAAAGAAACTGACAAAAACGTCAAACAAAAAATTGCACCCCCAAAAATAATAATTATAAATAACAATTTTAAAAATTTTTACCCAGAAAAACAAAAAGTTGCACGATGGACAGGAGGGTTAACGTTAACGTGAGGTTTACTTTGCTAAATCTGGAGGCAACGACGTGTGAAGTTTTAAAAGTTAATGCGTTAAACTTTTGTTATGGATGAACTGTGTTTTTAGGAAAGGTTAGAATATGTGGGACACATGTTGAGCAATCACAAAATGATAGTAAATATTGTTAAAAATTCACTGTTTGTAATGTGTATTAAAAAATACACATTACAATGTACTCTTTCATGTGGTAAAGATATTCAATTATTACTTTTTGTTTTTTGTTTGGTTTTTTGAATCAAGTTGAAATGATTATCTCCTATCTGAGGACAACTGATTTTGTAGGTAATCATTAAATTAATAAAAATAAACCTATAAAAGAACCTTATGTGCAAAGGACTCCCTGATTATAACCTTGATTCTTTTTATTCATGAAAATGTTATTAATTTCCAACAGAATTAGCACTTTTCTTAGTGGGATATGTTTTTGCCAAAGTTTCAAGAATCAGTCGGGGATGAATCAAGTGTTTTGGGATGTATGTTTTAACTGTGGTGATAAATGAAATATATATATATATATATATATATATATATATATATATATATATATATATATATATATATATATATATATATATAAAAATTCAGCCTGTTCTCATGAACCATTCCTTCAAAAAGCTACGAAAACTTAAAGGTGCTGGAGGTGGATTGTGAAGATCCAGAGGTGTGTCCCAAATCGCGCACTTCCCTTAGTGCACTCAGAGAAGTGCACTTTGTGCACTATGTACTTACTTGCATAGTGCGTAAAATTTGACGGGGGAGTGTTGTCTCAAATCGCGCACTGCCTCATGTACTTACCGGAAGTGACGATCACAACATCTCAGTCCTCCTCCTTCTTCTTCTGCGAAATTGTGAATTGTACCCCGGGCAGAGCATTCCCACTACCTTTTGTCACTCGCGAAAATACATTTCTGCTTTGTTTATCAAAATTAATGTGATTGTTTTTATTGTTGCTTGTATTTGACCTCTGTTTTATGCAACCATAAACATACCGGTTTTATGATATTCATACTTTTGCTTTTAATTCATTGTAAGAAACCAAAAATGGCCATTTTGAGTTATTTTAGCAAAATTGGAGCAATTAAAATGGTGTCCAACTGACATATAACGTTAACATAGAAAATAGTCATATTATATGTTTATATAAGGGTGTTTATTGCAATAGCTATTAATTACAGTGACAATACAAGAATGAAAGCAGAGGCAACCCAATAGACATTTCAATAGATCCTATTGTTCTATTCATTAAATTCACGTATGCTTGCTACAGTCATGCAACGCTAAAGATAACAGATACCATTAAATACATTCAATAACATTTTATTTTAAAAGACGGTGCCATTGCTGGGCCTGTACTTTGATGGGGAAAGTGATATGAGGGTGGACTTCAGACTCTCCAGGGGATCCTGTAACGGTACAGCCTCGGCACGGCGTGTGACCACGGCTGGGGACTCGTCATCGAGGCCCTTGTCTTCCTCTTTCGGCTAGCCAGCGGTACCTCTTATCGTGGTTTAGCCAGAGCCTTTGCTCTGCCCGGGCCACTGTGCACCGTGCTGTCCACAAGACCAGCAGGGAAATCCTCTCTCTCCTCCCCCAGGTCGTTCACCTTCCAGCAGAGGAGGACTTCCCTCAAGTTGGCAGCGCTGACGGCTGCCACGTCCGTGTCCCTAACGATTATATAAGTCAGATCAGGACAGAAACAGCACTGTTAATACGTTATAACATAGCATACATTAACGTACTGTAACATTACTGCTAACGCTCGCAGCTTAGCTGATGTATATTGTATACACATACGAGATCACACATCTAACGCTAAAATGTCTACAGTGAGGACGATAGTTAAACACAGTAAACAGTATACCACAACACATGTAACGCTAGCTAGCTAGGTTATCACGTATTTGCCAGTGGTTAAACCAAAGAGTACCGGTAACTTCTAGCTATACTCGTTGGTTAAACTGTGCCGCTGTTAGCTAGCTAAGGTTAGCTAAAGCTAGCTTGATAGCACGTCAAATTACGGTACATATAAACGTTATAATTCGCGGTAAAAAAATCATCACCGATTGCAAAATTAACCACATATACATAAACAGGTGGCTTATATTTTATACAAGTACAGCAAAAGATGAATGTTCAACTTACATTTGTGTTGTTCGGTCGGTTTTGCTGTCGCGTAGAAGTCCGCCATTATCCAAAGTTTTTCAGTTTTTGTTAGCTCCGCCCCTTCCGCTACGTAGCGAAGATGGCGACCGTTGAGTGTGTTGAGTGTGCATCGATGCACACTCAACTTTCTGACCGTTTTGAGTGCACCATCCGGGTATTTGCAGTGCACTGCATTTACCACACTTCGACAAGTTACACTTTGAGTGCACTCAAATAGTTAGTATAAGTACAGAAGTGCGCGGTTTGGGACACACCTCAGGACTTTGAAAAAAAGTCTAGAACAAAATTTGAACATCAACAATTTCTCAGTCCCTCCCCCCTTTTTCTGCTAAAGCCCAAAACAGTCTCCTAAGCCCCTCCCCCCACAAGGGAGAATGAATGCGTGTGCATGAGCAGTGATTGACACACAGTGTGCCCTGATTGGTGCATCTGAACAGTTAGACACCCCCCTGGCCCTGATTGGTGCATCTGAACAGTTAGACACGCCCCCCTGGCCCTGATTGGTGCATCTGAACAGGGAGCGGTGGATTTTTGTAAATCCCACTCCAGGCTGTAGGTGGAGCCAGAGGAGCTGGATTTATTTTAAAGTACCTGCTTCATTGGGTCAGTTTCAGCAGATACGACAGAAAGGCTAGTTTTAGAAGTACTACCTACTGCACCTTTAAGCACTGTAATTCATAAGTATTCCATGTTTTGTTTGTGTTGCTGTATGCACCACATTGACGGCCGCTGTATAAGAACGAGGCTGGCCTTGGATTTAAAGAAATCTACAAAAAAAATCTTAAAAGTCGGAAAAAAAATGAGTTTTTTTAAATGCATTTAAAGCTGGGTGATTTAATATGGATGAATACTGTATTGATGAAGTGACAGAAATAAAAAAACGTTGTCCTGTTACGTCTCATTAAAGCACAAATGTGAGGTTTACTTTGCTAAATCTGGAGGCAAAAACTTATGAAGTTTTGAGAAAGAAATGTGTTCAACTTTTGTTACGGATGTGTTTTCAGGAAATGTAATCTGAAGCAAAAACCTGAGGACAAGAGGGTAAATCAAGTGTTTTAATTAGGTCAACGAGTGTTTTGGAATGTATGCTTTAACTGTGGTGATAAATAATGATATATAATAAAGACGGTGTGCCCAAATGCATTTGAAGATTTGGATTAATAATATGTGATATTTATATCCTCAAAGACTTTGGTTCCCTTCCCGGGGAAAATAAAAGACTTTCACCCAGGAAATGTGAGATTTTCCCTAAACTTAACTAGTTGTTTTGGTGTCTCACTGGGTCATAAAACCCAGTTCTCTCTCTCTCTCTCACTCTCACACACACACACACACACACACACACACACACACACACCACCAGTTTTCTGGTTAAACTTCAGCCACCGTGTTCTCGTCATTCAGCTACATAAATTAAATCTATGTCGGGAACCGAGCCGTGTGGTTAAACACCATCTTCATTTGACCTCTGAGGAAAAGGAAACCACACGTCCCACATGCAGCCTGAGCGCCCTTTTCAAACAAAGAGAATGCGGCCTCCATGGAACTGTGAAAGCCTTGTGGCAGGAAGTCCTGTAGCCGGCAGTAGGAAGCTCTGCAGCCGGCGGCAGGAAGCCCTGTAGCCGGCAGCAGGAAGCTCTGTAGCCGGTGGCAGGAAGCCCTGTAGCCGGCAGCAGGAAGCTCTGTAGCCGGTGGCAGGAAGCTCTGTAGTCAATGTCACGTGACCATCCGGCGGTCTCCTAGTTTTCGTATGATATATACGTTTTAGTGTGCATAACTTTTCGTACGATATCATACAAACTAGAGCTGTCAGTCTTCCTCTATAATACCATTCGAATTTCATTTACTTTTTTAAAATTCAAATAATATATGAATATTTAATGCTGAAATGCAGCCTGTTATAAATATGTACTACAGTACTCAGGCGTATGCATTGTCAATAACCACCATCAGCATGTGGTTGTTGTTACACGTTCTGTCCACTAGAGGGACGTTGAAGAGGACCTACGTCACGGCGTATTGCATTTCTGGCACGCCGCTCTCTGTTTACATTACATCTCATCACGAGCACATGGCGACAAACACAAATCAACAGAGAACTCTGTAATGAGACATTATCTAACAAGTGTAGTGAAGCAGCTCTGTTGTAAAGGCTAACTGGTGATTTACACAGGCTGCGTAACCGCTGCGTTCCGACTCCGGCACAGCTCCGGCGGTCGCAGCCCTGCGCATCAGATACGCAGAGCTTCTATTTTTGCCGGACGCCGGAGAGCTCCGCAGCAATTCAGCACACGGCAGATAGTGCGGGACAGGAAGTCGAGCACAGAAACAAAATAAAACATCCGGTTAACTTTCAAAATAAAATACACCATGCTCACGAAGGATCATATTTCTCTTCACTACACCTTGAAAACACGGCACGGAGTTGTTTCCTCTCTACTCCTCGGAATAGAAACAAACTGTTGGTGGTTTTGTGGTTCTATTCTGCGTGAATTCGCGAGATCTAGTGGGTCCGTGACTACAGCTGTCAGTCCTGGCCGCAGCCGTTCTGCAACAACTCCGGATCCGGTGTGAATTGGGACCACGGAGACGTTCCGCAGCGGAGCCGTTCCGCAGCGGTTACGCAGCCTGTGTAAATCACCAGTAACGCTGCTCGGTTAGCACAATGACATCATGTTAGAAAGCCAAAATGATTTGTCATAAACAAAGTAACGAAAGTGTTAGCCACGATGCTAACGGCATTGATAACTAAGCCAAACAGTGCTGTCACTACTATTTTAGTGATTTATAAGCAACCTGTTTCTTGCAGATTGTCACATTACTGAAAATGCAGCTATTAGAAGGTAATATATGAAGTGGAAGCTAACTCTGACAGCTGTAGGGCAGCTAACATTAACTCTAGCTGTCACCATGAAGCTCCCAGTTAAGCTAACTCTGACAGCTGTAGGACAGCTAACATTAACTCTAGCTGTCTCCATGAAGCTCCCAGCTAAGCTAACTCTGACAGCTGTAGGACAGCTAACATTAACTCTAGCTGTCACCATGAAGCTCCCAGCTAAGCTAACTCTGACAGCTGTAGGACAGCTAACATTAACTCTAGCTGTCACCATGAAGCTCCCAGCTAAGCTAACTCTGACAGCTGTAGGGCAGCTAACATTAACTCTAGCTGTCTCCATGAAGCTCCCAGCTAAGCTAACTCTGACAGCTGTAGGACAGCTAACATTAACTCTAGCTGTCTCCATGAAGCTCCCAGCTAAGCTAACTCTGACAGCTGTAGGGCAGCTAACATTAACTCTAGCTGTCTCCATGAAGCTCCCAGCTAAGCTAACTCTGACAGCTGTAGGGCAGCTAACATTAACTCTAGCTGTCACCATGAAGCTCCCAGCTAAGGTAACGTTACTATAACCCTCGACGCAGTTAGGAAACAAGAACGAGGTTACTAATGTTAACATAAGCACTTTGGCTCGGTGGATGCCGATTTTGAAGTCATGTTAAAACTATTTCCCATTTCTGATTATTTCTGATTTCCAGCCGCAGCCTGTCACTCCCCCTTACAGTCCGGATCGGGCCGCATTTTTCTGTCCGAGCCCGGCCCGAGTCCGACAGAGCAGTAACCGAACTTGACAGGCATTAACATATTTATGTCCGAGCCCGACAGTTAAAATCTCATTTTGTTCTCATACTAATGACACATGTACGTTTGTTTGTGTGGAAAGCTTTTATTAAGCAACTGTAGGAAGGCATTCGGATATGTCAACAGATGAGGTCATCAGTGCACACGGGGCAACAAGCGCACGTTAACCGGGTCGGGTATCCATCCTCTACTCCCACCTGTACCAACGTTACTCGGTACGTAACGTTAGCTCACAATGCCTTGTGTTTCTCACTCCCGTAACTTATTGTTCATCAGACGTGAGAAGAGGGAGATTAGCTAACGTTAGCCAACCTATTCATAAAAATAATCACATTCAAATAGTATTTTTTTTTTTACTATTTTCGGAATTCGTTCCAGCAGCCCTCCTACAAACCTGTTCATGAGAATGCGTTGCCCTGATAAAGTCAATAACAAAAAATGGAGAAAAAAATAAAAAAATGCTAATCTAGACTGTGATTGGACAACAGGTTTTTGGGAAAGGGGTTTAGGGAACGGCCAATGGTCCAACACACTGAGGATCTGTTCTGGGCGTCAGCGGGGGAACTGGAGGTCCAGCAGCGTGAAGTCCTGGTCGATGGGGACGCTGTTTTCATCGCACAGGAAGTGGCTGCGGACCGTGATGGCGAAGGTTTTCCTCGGGAGGGAGAGGAGGGTCCGGATCCGCTCGGCTGCCAGCTGGACGTGCTTCACCTCCGAACCTGGAGCTGAGACACACGTTGACAAAAATGCTGAAAACACTGAAAACATTATGCATCATACTGAGTGATTTATCATTAACAAGTGATTAGTTAAGCATTGACTACCATTTGTGAAGCATTGGCATAGCACACAGTAACTAATCATTAGTGCTAATCTATGCTGTATGTTGTGCCATATGGACCTGTGTCTGAAATAAAGTTTATTATTATTAGTGGTGAATCACAGTTAATCAGTAACTACTCATTAACTAAATACTTGTTCCTCATTCGTTCCTCAGTAACTACCTACATTTTTGGCCGGCCAATTTGTACGTTAATCTTGATCGCTATAAATACACGTGTACTTTCAATTGAAAAAAACCCGACCCAAATCGGTGCAGGCAACACGGAGAAGCTGCAGCTATGTGTACGAGCCTCCACTGAACTAAAATGGCAGTTGTCGGGGCAGATTTTAGAGAGCCTTTGTGCCTCTGAACAGACAAAAATGCAATTAAAATGTCTGTGCAATATGAACAGGGCCCTAACAAGATGATGTGTTTTCAACTCAGACATTTTTTAAATTCACCTTCCCTGTCTCGATCCTGCCGGTAGGTAGCTCGCCATGTTAGCTGTTAGCTGCTAGCTGCTAACAACTGAAGTGTGTTCAGCCAGGCTTCTATGATAATTATCACGCAGCAGTTCCGTGTGCATGTGTAGCTCATCCATTTTGTGTGTGATCGAGCTAATGTTGGTGAGTAGGAGGCTTGGCAGTGTCAATTTTTGTAGTAGTTCCTCAGGAGGCCCGACTGGGCATCCTTGCTTCTCGGAGCTATCTGTACACCGTTTACCTTTTCCTGCTACACCGGCGGGACTTCAGCGCAAGACTACAGCTAGCTTTCTGTAAGGCTATCACTGTGCAAGCCACAGACATCATTTGGCCCGTTTCCATGTAGTTACCTAGTCACTGATATGGTCATAACCACTACAGGGCTCAATTACCTATTTTTGAGGGGGAATAAACTTCAAGTTTTCGTCGTGAAGGCATGGCCTGTCCTCTGGAGGACATAGCCAGACCACCGGGTGCTCCCTGGATTGTTTTTGGGAGCGGGAGGAGACGAAGGCGGGGAGAAATCAGAAGCAAGGATGCCCGGAAGGGAACTACTACACAAATCGACACTGCCAAGCCTCCTATTCACCAACACCAGATCGTTCACACACAAAATGGATGAGCTAGAAATACTGGCTGAACACACGTATCACAGACGGCAGCTAGCAGCTAACAGCAAGCAGCTAACAGGGCAAGCTACCTCCCGGCAGGATCGAGACATGGTAGGTGAATTTAAACAATGTCTGAGTTGAAAACGCATCTTGTTATCACAGACATTTTAATTGCATTTTGTGTCTGTTAAGAGGCACAAAGGCTCTCGAACGTCTGCCCTGACAACTGCCGTGTTAGCTCAGTGGAAGCTTGTACACGTAGCTGCAGCCTGCACCGATTCGGGTCGGGGTTTTTCAATCGAAAGTACACGCATATTTATAGCGATCAAGATTAACGTAAAAATTGGCCGGAATTCTCCTTTAAACTGGCATAGATGTCTTTAGGTGTCTCAAATGTGTTTAGCTTCTGCCCCGTTTGCAGCAGGACATTAGCTTAGCTTCTGACTACAGAGAAGTAGCTCATTCAACCACACTTCATAACATCTGAACTGTCCCTTTAAGATGAAACTCATCAGCTGCCTGACAAAGCTCCACATTTTGTATTACGTCATCTGGGACAAAACAGGAAACCAGTTAGTTCCTGTTGAGTTGTCAGTGAGAAGAGACGCACCGACAGACAGACGGTAAGATTTACCTTTGATTACAAAGCTGTGACTTCAACTGAGGGAGGACAGTTACAGGAAGGAGCTCTAAAGTACTGAAGAAGTGAAATACTTTAACCGTAATCTGCTGCAAACTGAAAAAATCACGTAGAGACTCAAAGTGAAAGTAACTGAGGCAACTTTCTGCAGCAGGGAGGGGCACACGGGAGACGTTTACCTTCTGGGCTTTCTGCCAGAAATCTCTTAGGTTTAGACAACAACACACTTAGGGACTGTTTGTTGTTTTATCTAAGGGAATACCAGAGAAGTTTTGGGATCTTTAGTCAAAATAGACTTGACCCTCCCCTCACCAGCAATATATTTTTCTATGACCCTCCTTCTTTGTGCGACAGACTACAGACTCTGTACTACATTTAACAATTTTATATATATATATATATAAATAATATTATTTATTTATTTAACACTAAATATAAAATTTAAATAATATATAATAATAAATAAGAAAGTGCAAAACACTATTCAAAATGTTTGGTGAATGATGATAGCGCGAAGATTGTAAAAACTGATTATTTTCCAATTCATGGCACAATAAACCCACTATTAATTACATTATCTTAATGCAGTATAAGTACTGTAGCATAAAAAAAATTAGGGCTGTCGAAATAACGCGTTAATTTCGATTAATTAATCTGAGAACAATTAGTGCGTTAAAAAAATAATCACAATAAATCCATTCCATATTGACCTTTCACCCAGAGCCGTTCTAAACACTATACAACTGTTATATGAAGGAGGGAGACCATATATATATATATATATATATATATATATATGCTAAAGTTTGACTGTTTCTGTCGGGAAACACAGACGAGAGACGCTGCGTTCAATGAAGCTGGTAATATATGAACAGTGAAAATAATAATTAAAATAGTTTTTTTAACTTTAATGTCACTAATGATGATTATTCATTTGAATTGAGATATTTAAAATACTTTCACAGCAAAAATGATGTATGCGATTAATTTAGTAAGTAAGTAAGTAAAATTTATTTATAAAGCGCTTTTATCAATATTCTGCAAATTTAAAGCAATAACATTTTTCGATCTAGCTAGTCTAAATACTGTTGTATTTATGTTCAAAGTATATAGGAAATTATTGCCTGAAAATATACTATGTTTGTTTGAAAAAAGGGAACTGAAATATAACTTAAGAGGAGAGAACATATTTAAAAAACAAATGGTCCGAAACACCATTTCGGTTAAAGGAGTCGACTTGTGGAACGGTCTCACCGATGATCTTAAGAGGAGCAATTCCATTCATTACTTTACAAAACAGTTTAAAATATACATTTTTGACAAATATATGGATTCTTAAGAAAAATTGTCTAAATAAGTTTATAATTATTGCGCATAAATTGAAATAACACAAGTAACAATCAAACATTTGTAATTATGTGCATATGTGTTTATGTATGTATATATATGTGTAAGTATATGAGTATATATGTAGCATGTATATATATATATATGTATGTGTGTATGTATACATATGTGTATATTGTTTGTTTAAATTTTGATGGGTAGATGTTGTTTTCTAAATAGGGTAGGCGTAATTAGCCACGGCTTCAGCCTACACCTTTTCGGTTACCCGTTTTGTTTGTAATGAATTTGTTGTACATACATTTTGTTCTACATTTAGTAACCGAATAAACCTACCTACCTTTTCACAGATAAAATCACAAAGTGCTGCACAACAGAATTTAGATTAATTAAGGCGAGACACGGCAGGCAAAAACATTTTTTTTTCACTGGTCAATTTTGAGATTTTGGGCTATTTGTCTTCAATAACACGTCTTCTTTCAGACTTGTGGTGAATAAAAGTCCAAAATACACATTTAGGTCTTTATTTTACTACACTTTGTTTGTGTCTGTAGATTTCGCCTAAATTCAACAAAAGTTGGCGTTCTAAATCATCGCGCTGCTCCGTGATCGCTGTTTCCACCCTGTCATCTCATACACCGTTGGAAAGCTCTCTCTCTGCTGTACAATGCTGTCGGACCCAAATGTGGTCATTTCCTTTTTATCAGCAACCAATTGTGAAAGTAAAAGGGCAGATTTAACTAATTAATCTAATTGGCTGATGCCAATTTCTGGCAACATGCAAATGAAAACAATGCGGCGAAAATCATCTCAGAGAAGAAGAAAACAGTTGTCATTAGCAAGAAGACACAGTGGATTACAAACTAAGACAGCAGATGATGAAATGTCATAACATAGTACGTCAACGTTTAAACTGTCGTTCTGAAAACAGACAGCTTTCAGACAGCGGAGGTAATGAGAAACACACCTATCTCTCTCTCTCTCTGTCTCTCTCTCTCTGTCTCTCTCAAAGCAGTTTACAGAAATTCATAGCCTACATGTCATATATTAAATATTTAGGTGTCACATATATACTATTCTAATATAATTACTATACAATACTAAACAAATCTGTAATCGTGTGATCCTAAAGTGGTTGTGAGTCCCTCAGGTTGTGTCAGGCAGACACATATTTAGCTGTCAGTGGAGCTGCTGTCCCTTCCAGGAGAACTACCAGCTTCTTTTCTGGTGTTAACTTTGGGAAGTTTAATTTTTTTGGCTATTTTTCCAAAGTGTAAATCTCTTAGTGAAGAGACTTTTTACCAGTGGAGGAGGAAGTGCATCTCTGACCCAGTTAGTGGTCACTGAGTCTGTATTTAGTCAGATCAGTCTCTTCTACGTATCTCTGACAGTGTTCAGATAATCTGTCAAATAACCATTTAGTCTACTTTGTTTGCTTTCTCTAGTGTTCTGAATATTGGTCTTTTGAATGATTCATAAGAAGTTCATCCCAGTGTATCACTGGATGTCTAGTGACAGCCGGCTCAAGCACATGCAGCATGGAGGCACTCAGAATGCCTCAACTTGGTCATATGGTTATATATGTCTTTGTGGGTAAAAGCAGAGTTGAGGGTGCAGCCAGCATGGCTATTTCTATATGTAGTGAGGTTGCCTCTGCCATGCTGGCTGTGTTGGAGAAATTGTGGCTTCAGAGCACAGACTGTCAATGCAATGAAAGATGACGACATGGTTAGGGTCTCAAAAGCCGATAGTGTCCATTCCACCAGTGCAAAGCGGAGCCGTAAAAGTGTAACCACAGCCAAAAAAAAAAAACACCAGCAGGAGATGGAGGAGGGCCCTACATATGATGCTGGCATGGATATGTAGACTGTAAAGTAAATTGGGGAGACTAGGCTGTGTAATGGTTGTGATGTGTCAGTTTGAAGTTTGTGATGTAATGGTGTTCAGTTGACGGCCATGTTGATGTGTTGTTTTGGATGTTATGATCAGTGATGGATGAAGCAATAATTATTATTTTGGATGTTAAACAGTGTGATACATGGATCTTACTCGGACCTAAAGGCATATTTTGTCTGTAATTCATGACTTTCGATATAAATTAGAGGAATTTTGCCATAAAAATCTTTAAAGGCCGTTTTCTCAAAATGAGTTTTTTCTCACACTCCTAGTGACGATTTTCCACTTCTGTAGCACCTACATACACCAAACTTCACAGTCGTATTCCTAACTATATTTCGAAGTTTTCTACAGAGGGATTTGTTGATATGTCATTCTTGGCCTGATTTATATGACATTGTATGCCTAAAAATAGGGCGAAAGTCCATTTTTTGAGGCTATTGGCAGTATTTTCTGATTTACTGGGTGACCATCCATCCATCCATCCATCCATCCATCGTCGTCCGCTTATCCGTGGTCGGGTCGCGGGGGGAGCAGCTCCAGCAGGGGACCCCAAACTTCCCTTTCCCGAGCCACATTAACCAGCTCTGACTGGGGGATCCCGAGGCGTTCCCAGGCCAGGTTGGAGATGTAATCCCTCCACCTAGTCCTGGGTCTTCCTCGAGGTCTCCTCCCAGCTGGACGTGCCTGGACCACCTCCCTAGGGAGGCGCCCATGGGGCATCCTTACCAGATGCCCGAACCACCTCAACTGGCTCCTTTCGACGTGAAGGAGCAGCGGCTCTACTCCGAGCTCCTCACGGATGACTGAGCTTCTCACCCTCATCATCTCTAAGGGAGACGCCAGCCCCCCTCCTGAGGAAACCCATTTCGGCCGCTTGTACCCTGGATCTCGTTCTTTCGGTCATGACCTCCAGCCTTCATGACCATAGGTGAGGGTAGGAACGAAAACTGACCGGTAGATCGAGAGCTTTGCCTTCCGGCTCAGCTCTCTTTTCGTCACAACGGTGCGATAAACTGAATGTAATACCGCCCACGCTGCGCCGATTCTCCGACCAATCTCCCGCTCCATTGTCCCCTCACTCGCAAACAAGACCCCAAAGTACTTTAACTCCTTCACTTGGGGTAAGGACTCATTCCCTACCTGGAGTCACTGGGTGACAAAAGGAGATATTCATAAATCCCTCTATAAATGTCTTTGCATTGAATATATCAACAAAATGCAATAATAATTTTGAAACTTGTTTTTTTCAATGGTCAGATTTGTCACTAAAAAATATATGCAAATTTGTACATATTTAATTAGATATAGCCTAATTAGCATATTTAAACATAAAATTACAGAAAACTTGCAATACATTTTATTCTCCTATTCATGTGAGTAATCAACTGGTGAAGCTTTATGGTGATATCCGTAAGTTAAATTTTTTACCCTATTCACCTGTAGTGTCTCGCCTTAATCACAGTGTCTGTAATTAATTCTTTTTGACAGCCCTAAAAAAATCTATTTTCTTTAATATTTCCTCACCCGACAGGGTCTGGAGTAAAACTCTTAGGTTTTTGTGCTTCCAGCTATCGGTCCGTATTTTCGTCCTCAACTCGTGATCCATTTTGTGAATCTGTGCGCATTCACAAGAGCTTAAACAGCTCGTTGTTCACAATAGGCCTACCTGTGATTGTGGGGGTAAGTTCAGGTGTGGTGCATCGTGGGGGTGGGGGATGGTGCAATTTTTGTTGGGGCAGACCCATCTGCTAGCGATGGGGGGCCGAGACAGAGATCTACATGGAAAAATATGGACCAAACAAGACACTTTGAAATTTTGCTTTTTTCATGAATACAAAACTTGGGTGACCCTTAGTTAAGTCTAGGAAAAGATCGTGGTTTGGGTTATAATAAGTCCTTCTGGCAGAAAGCCCTGTGGGCTAACCTCTCCAGTATGTGAGGGAGAGAAACACAACTGACTTCCTGTTTTAACGTCTGCTGTTTCTGCTGTTTTCATCTGCTCTCAGAGACAAAATGGCTTCCATGTCAGAGGAGGATTTCTGCTGTTCGGTCTGTCATGAAGTCTTTAGAGATCCTGTTCTTCTGTCATGTAGCCACAGCTTCTGTAAAGACTGTCTGAAGAGCTGGTGGACAGAGAAACCAACACGGGAGTGTCCAGTTTGTAAGAAAAGATCTTCAAAGTCACGTCCACCTCGTAACCTGGAGTTAAAGAAGCTGTGCGAGAGTTTCTTACAGCAGAGAGATCAGATAGCTTCAGAGGCTCTCTGCAGTCTGCACTCTGAGAAACTCAAACTCTTCTGTCTGGACCATCAGCAGCCAGTGTGTCTCATCTGCAGAGATTCAAAAACACACTCCAACCACAGAATCAGACCCATCGATGAAGCTGCACGACAACACAAGAAGGAACTCCAGGAAACTCTGGAGAACTTAAAGGAGAAGTTAGAGGAATTTGAACAAGTTAAAGTGAAGTGTGATCAATCAGCAAAACACCTGAAGGTCCAGGCCCGACGCACAAAGACGCAGATTAAGGATCAGTTTAAGAAGCTTCACCAGTTTCTAGAAGAGGAAGAGGAGGCCAGGATGGCTGCACTGAGGGAGGAAGAGGAGCAGAAGAGTCAGAGGATGGAGGAGAAGATGGAGGCTCTGAGCAGAGAGATAGCAGCTCTTTCAGACACAGTCAGAGCCACAGAGGAGCAGCTGAGAGCTGAAGACGTCTCGTTCCTGATCAACTACAAGGCTGCAGTGGAAAGAGTCCAGCAGCGCCCCCTGCTGGATGATCCACAGCTGCTCTCAGGAGCTCTGATAGATGAGGCCAAACACCTGGGCAACCTGAGCTTCAACATCTGGAACAAGATGAAGGACATGGTCTCCTACACTCCTCTGATTCTGGACCCAAACACTGCTAATCCAGAACTCATCCTGTCTGAAGATCTGACCAGTGTGACACTTGGAGGAGTGAGACAGCAGCTTCCTGATAATCCAGAGAGGTTTGTTTCACTCTTCTCTGTCCTGAGCTCTGAGGGCTTTAACTCAGGGACTCACAGCTGGGATGTCGAGGTTGGAGACAGTACATACTGGCTACTGGGTGTGTTAGCAGAGTCTGTCCAGAGGAAGGGAGGCATACGGTCTGGATTATGGACAATATGGTTCTCTGGAAGTAAATACTCAGCATGGTCACCACCAGTTCCAGAGACTGTTCTCCCATTTGAGAAGCAGCTCCAGAGGATCAGAGTGACTCTGGACTGGAACAGAGGAAATCTGTCGTTCTCTGATCCTGATACTAACACACACATACACACCATCACACACACTTTCACTGAGAGGCTGTTTCCATACGTTAAAACTGGGGATAAAGTCCCACTGAAGATATCACCACTGACAGTCTGTGTGACAAAACAACAGGTCTGATAGTCTGTAGTTTGAAGGTGGTGATGACAGTGAAGTAAAACTGAGTCCACTGAATAAAACACAACTAAAGGTTTTAAAAAGCTAAAATTTAAAACATGTTCTTAAAGAGAGAAAAATAATAACTTAGTTGTGTGAGGTTAACATGTCTTTAATTATTGTTGGTTTAACTATTATTTCATAAACAGCTGAAACAATTATACGATTATTTTATCGTCACACAACTATTCTGATAATCCATTGAATTGATTGAATGTGATGATTTCCTGCTTTTCTGTTTTATATTATCACAAACTGAATATTTTTGGGGCTTTTAGACTGTTGGTCAAACAAAATAAGACAGTTAAAGACGTCATCTTGGGCTCTAACACACACACACACACACACACACACACACACACACACAATTAATAATGCTGTGATGATTTTGTGCTTTTATCTGTTTTATATTATTATAAACTGAATATTTTGTGGCTTTTAGACATTTAAAGACGTCATCTTGGGCTCTGTGACATGTGATGGACACTTTTCTTGACATTTTGTACATTAATCAGTTAATTGATTTTCTCTCTTGCTAAGCTAATGTGTCTGCATTTTAGGATTTTGTTCTTTTTCTGTTTAAGTGTCCAACCAAGTAGAAACAAAGACATGAATGAATAATGTGTCAGTGGTGTAATGTGCTCAGAAACCTTCCAATGTATCCTGTAAAAGTCTCAAAGCTAAACTAGTCACATCCTGCGTCTCAATAAACCGGTCAGTCCTCCAGAGTTCACTTTGTCTTTTGTCATTTTCTTCCAACATTTAGAACAGAAAAAAAGCTAATTAATGTGATTGATCACAAGTTAACTACAGACAAACAATTGATTAAAATATTTGAATTGATTGACAGACGCAACTATCATTCTTACTGTTTGTATAATCATGCTGTGATCTGATATTGTATTGTCTGTAACTGTTACATGTTGTTGGGGGTGGTGAAGGCACAGTGGATAGGACACATGCTTTTGGTGTGGGAGACCCGGGTTCGAT
>CM042437.1:952319-957319 GCA_023631565.1 Gymnocephalus cernua | reverse complement strand
CCCGCCTCGTTTTTGTCGCTTTTTTCCAAAGTTTTTTATTATTTTTTGTTGCATCTTTGGTGCTTTTTTTGACACCTTTTATGGCGGTTTATGTGCTTTTTTTTGTCACTTTTTCAGACAATTTTGACGCTTTTTTTTGTCACTTTTTCAGACAATTTTGACGCTTTTTTGGTCACTTTTTCAGACAATTTTGACGCTTTTTTTGTCACTTTTTCAGACAATTGACGCTTTTTTTTGTCACTTTTTCAGACAATTGACGCTTTTTTTGTCACTTTTTCAGACAATTTTGACGGTTTTTTTGTCACTTTTTCAGACAATTTAGACGTTTTTTTGGTCACTTTTTCAGACAATTTTGACGTTTTTTTGGTCACTTTTTCAGACAATTTTGACGCTTTTTTTGTCACTTTTTCAGACAATTTTGACGGGTTTTTTTGGTCACTTTTTCAGACAATTTTGACGCTTTTTTTGTCACTTTTTCAGACAATTTTGACGGGTTTTTTTTGTCACTTTTTCAGACAATTTTGACGTTTTTTTTGTCACTTTTTCAGACAATTTTGACGCTTTTTTTGTCACTTTTTCAGACAATTTTGACGGATTTTTTTCACTATTTCAGACAATTTTGACGCTTTTTTTGTCACTTTTTCAGACAATTTTGACGGTTTTTTTTTTCACTATTTCAGACAATTTTGACGGTTTTTTTGTCACTTTTTCAGACAATTTTGACGGGTTTTTTTGTCACTTTTTCAGACAATTTTGACGGTTTTTTTGTCACTTTTTCAGACAATTTTGACGTTTTTTGGTCACTTTTTCAGACAATTTTGACGTTTTTTTTGTCACTTTTTCAGACAATTTTGACGCTTTTTTTGTCACTTTTTCAGACAATTTTGACGGGTTTTTTTCACTATTTCAGACAATTTTGACGCTTTTTTTCACTTTTTCAGACAATTTTGACGTTTTTTTTTTTCACTATTTCAGACAATTTTGACGGTTTTTTTGTCACTTTTTCAGACAATTTTGACTTTTTTTTGTCACTTTTTCAGACAATTTTGACGTTTTTTTGTCACTTTTTCAGACAATTTTGACGCTTTTTTGTCACTTTTTCAGACAATTTTGACGCTTTTTTTTGGTCACTTTTTCAGACAATTTTGACGTTTTTTTTGTCACTTTTTCAGACAATTTTGACGCTTTTTTTGTCACTTTTTCAGACAATTTGGACGCTTTTTTTGTCACTTTTTCAGACAATTTGGACGCTTTTTTTGTCACTTTTTCAGACAATTTGGACGTTTTTTTTGTCACTTTTTCAGACAATTTGGACGCTTTTTTTGTCACTTTTTCAGACAATTTTGACGCTTTTTTTTGTCACTTTTTCAGACAATTTTGACGCTTTTTTTTGTCACTTTTTCAGACAATTTTGACGCTTTTTTGGTCACTTTTTCAGACAATTTTGACGCTTTTTTTGTCACTTTTTCAGACAATTGACGCTTTTTTTTGTCACTTTTTCAGACAATTGACGCTTTTTTTGTCACTTTTTCAGACAATTTTGACGTTTTTTTTGTCACTTTTTCAGACAATTTAGACGTTTTTTTGGTCACTTTTTCAGACAATTTTGACGTTTTTTTGGTCACTTTTTCAGACAATTTTGACGCTTTTTTTGTCACTTTTTCAGACAATTTTGACAGATTATTTTCACTATTTCAGACAATTTTGACGCTTTTTTTGTCACTTTTTCAGACAATTTTGACGGGTTTTTTTTGTCACTTTTTCAGACAATTTTGACGGTTTTTTTGTCACTTTTTCAGACAATTTTGACGCTTTTTTTGTCACTTTTTCAGACAATTTTGACAGATTTTTTTCACTATTTCAGACAATTTTGACGCTTTTTTTGTCACTTTTTCAGACAATTTTGACGGGTTTTTTTTTCACTATTTCAGACAATTTTTACGGTTTTTTTGTCACTTTTTCAGACAATTTTGACGCTTTTTTTTGTCACTTTTTCAGACAATTTTGACGTTTTTTTTGTCACTTTTTCAGACAATTTTGACGTTTTTTGGTCACTTTTTCAGACAATTTTGACGTTTTTTTTGTCACTTTTTCAGACAATTTTGACGCTTTTTTTGTCACTTTTTCAGACAATTTTGACGTTTTTTTGTCACTTTTTCAGACAATTTTGACGCTTTTTTTGTCACTTTTTCAGACAATTTTGACGCTTTTTTTCACTTTTTCAGACAATTTTGACGTTTTTTTTTTTTCACTATTTCAGACAATTTTGACGGTTTTTTTGTCACTTTTTCAGACAATTTTGACGTTTTTTTTGTCACTTTTTCAGACAATTTTGACGTTTTTTTGTCACTTTTTCAGACAATTTTGACGCTTTTTTTGTCACTTTTTCAGACAATTTTGACGTTTTTTTTGTCACTTTTTCAGACAATTTTGACGCTTTTTTTGTCACTTTTTCAGACAATTTGGACGCTTTTTTTGTCACTTTTTCAGACAATTTGGACGTTTTTTTTGTCACTATTTCAGACAATTTTGACGCTTTTTTTGTCACTTTTTCAGACAATTTTGACGGGTTTTTTTTTCACTATTTCAGACAATTTTTACGGTTTTTTTGTCACTTTTTCAGACAATTTTGACGCTTTTTTTTGTCACTTTTTCAGACAATTTTGACGTTTTTTTTGTCACTTTTTCAGACAATTTTGACGTTTTTTGGTCACTTTTTCAGACAATTTTGACGTTTTTTTTGTCACTTTTTCAGACAATTTTGACGCTTTTTTTGTCACTTTTTCAGACAATTTTGACGTTTTTTTGTCACTTTTTCAGACAATTTTGACGCTTTTTTTGTCACTTTTTCAGACAATTTTGACGCTTTTTTTCACTTTTTCAGACAATTTTGACGTTTTTTTTTTTTCACTATTTCAGACAATTTTGACGGTTTTTTTGTCACTTTTTCAGACAATTTTGACGTTTTTTTTGTCACTTTTTCAGACAATTTTGACGTTTTTTTGTCACTTTTTCAGACAATTTTGACGCTTTTTTTGTCACTTTTTCAGACAATTTTGACGTTTTTTTTGTCACTTTTTCAGACAATTTTGACGCTTTTTTTGTCACTTTTTCAGACAATTTGGACGCTTTTTTTGTCACTTTTTCAGACAATTTGGACGCTTTTTTTGTCACTTTTTCAGACAATTTGGACGTTTTTTTTGTCACTTTTTCAGACAATTGACGCTTTTTTTGTCACTTTTTCAGACAATTTGGACGCTTTTTTTTGTCACTTTTTCAGACAATTTTGACGCTTTTTTTGGTCACTTTTTCAGACAATTTTGACGCTTTTTTTTGTCACTTTTTGAGACAATTGACGCTTTTTTGTCACTTTTTCAGACAATTTTGACGTTTTTTTTGTCACTTTTTCAGACAATTTTGACGCTTTTTTTGGTCACTTTTTCAGACAATTTTGACGTTTTTTTGGGTCACTTTTTCAGACAATTTTGACGTTTTTTTTTCACTTTTTCAGACAATTTTCACGCTTTTTTTGTCACTTTTCAGAAAATTTTGACGCTTTTTTTGGTCACTTTTTCAGACAATTTTGACGCTTTTTTTTGTCACTTTTTCAGACAATTTTGACGCTTTTTTTGTCACTTTTTCAGACAATTTTGACGTTTTTTTTTGGTCACTTTTTCAGACAATTTTGACGCTTTTTTGGGTCACTTTTTCAGACAATTTTGACGCTTTTTTTGTCACTTTTTCAGACAATTTGGACGCTTTTTTTGTCACTTTTACAGACAATTTGGACGCTTTTTTTGTCACTTTTTCAGACAATTGACGCTTTTTTTGTCACTTTTTCAGACAATTTGGACGCTTTTTTGTCACTTTTTCAGACAATTTGGACGCTTTTTTTGTCACTTTTTCAGACAATTTTGACGCTTTTTTTGTCACTTTTTCAGACAATTTTGACGCTTTTTTTGTCACTTTTTCAGACAATTTTGACGCTTTTTTTGTCACTTTTTCAGACAATTTTGACGCTTTTTTTGTCACTTTTTCAGACAATTTTGATGCTTTTTTTTGTCACTTTTTCAGACAATTTTGACGCTTTTTTTGTCACTTTTTCAGACAATTTTGACGCTTTTTTTTGGTCACTTTTTCAGACAATTTTGACGCTTTTTTGGGTCACTTTTTCAGAAAATTTTGACGCTTTTTTTGTCACTTTTTCAGACAATTTTGACGCTTTTTTTGTCACTTTTTCAGACAATTTTGACGCTTTTTTTGTCACTTTTTCAGACAATTTTGACGCTTTTTTTTGTCACTTTTTCAGACAATTTTGACGCTTTTTTCTGCCTTTTCTGGCGCTGTTTTCAGCGTATTTGTCGCTGGCTGAGGAACTTTTTGGGGCTTTATGAGGTCCAACATGTGAGTGAGAAGACTACAGTATATGAGACATGCAGTAATACAGTCACAATATTTGACTTTTTCTCTTAAATAAACACATGTCAGTAATCTCTACATGTCCGGCCCTTGACGTGATTCTCATTTTCCAGTGTGGCCTTCTGGGAAACAAGATTTCGGACGTAGACGTAGATGTGCGTCACGTGACACAGAGACAGGAAGTTACCTGTCGCAGGCCTCAGGCGCCCGTCCCGCCAGGTGAGCTCCAGGTGTCTCCAGCCGGCCGGGGGACGCTCCTCGCCATCCGCCCCGGCTCCAGACACCGAGGCCGGGCCCGCGGGGGGAGGGGGAGGGGGGGCCCCCAGGAAGACGTGGATCTTCGGCCGCTCACACATCCGGTCAGCTGGTGCTGAGGACGATACATATGGAAGGTATGTTGTTTATTTCTTATTATTGTATAATATGTTTATTTGTATATGTATGCACCAATTACTTAGGAAAATTCAACGTAGGTGTAACTTAGTCCCACCAGACTCCATGTAAATAATCAGGACTTTTAGCGTGTATAGAGCCAGACTCCATGTAAATAATCAGGACTTTTAGCGTGTATAGAGCCAGAC
>CM042437.1:924819-937319 GCA_023631565.1 Gymnocephalus cernua | reverse complement strand
GTCTCTCTACATACTACTCTCTACTGTTGTCTCTCTACATACTACTCTCTACTGTTGTCTCTCTACATACTACTCTCTACTGTTGTCTCTCTACATACTACTCTCTACTGCTGTCTCTCTACATACTACTCTCTACTGATGTCTCTCTACATACTACTCTCTACTGCTGTCTCTCTACATACTACTCTCTACTGTTGTCTCTCTACATACTACTCTCTACTGTTGTCTCTCTACATACTACTCTCTACTGTTGTCTCTCTACATACTACTCTCTACTGCTGTCTCTCTACATACTACTCTCTACTGCTGTCTCTCTACATACTACTCTCTACTGCTGTCTCTCTACATACTACTCTCTACTGCTGTCTCTACATACTACTCTCTACTGCTGTCTCTCTACATACTACTCTCTACTGCTGTCTCTCTACATACTACTCTCTACTGTTGTCTCTCTACATACTACTCTCTACTGCTGTCTCTCTACATACTACTCTCTACTGCTGTCTCTCTACATACTACTCTCTACTGCTGTCTCTCTACATACTACTCTCTACTGCTGTCTCTCTACATACTACTCTCTACTGCTGTCTCTCTACATACTACTCTCTACTGTTGTCTCTCTACATACTACTCTCTACTGCTGTCTCTCTACATACTACTCTCTACTGCTGTCTCTACATACTACTCTCTACTGCTGTCTCTCTACATACTACTCTCTACTGCTGTCTCTCTACATACTACTCTCTACTGCTGTCTCTCTACATACTACTCTCTACTGCTGTCTGATATTCTTTGTATTCACACCTTCTGTCTTGTGTTTGTGTTTTTGTCTTCAGGACATCAACGCGTACGCCTGCGTCACGGGGAAGCCCATCAGCCAGGGAGGAATCCACGGCCGGATCTCTGCCACCGGCCGAGGAGTTTTCCACGGCATCGAGAACTTCATCAACGAGACGGCGTACACCAGCCTGCTGGGCCTGAGTCCCGGCTTCAACGACAAGACCTTCGTTGTCCAGGTACGTTTTATCACAATCGGTGCAGCGGTGGAAGAAGTATTCAGATCCTTTACTGCAGTAAAAGTACTAATACCACACTGTTAAAATACTCTGTTACAAGTTAAAATCCTGCATTGGAAATGTCACTTCAGTAAAAGTCTGTAAGTATCATCAGGAACATGTAGTTAAAGTATTAAAAGTCAGTGTTTCCCCTACGTTGATTTGCAAGTGGCGCACCGCCACAGTTAAATTTCTGCCGCCACGCCACGGTGTCAATGTTGATTGTCGGAGAATAGCGCGGACACGCGCTTCACAGGTAGAGCACAAACCCAGCCCCCCCTCTCTATTCACATGCCGGGATTCTTGCCTGCGCGCCACACACACGCAGCCGAGTTGTGTGTGTGCGCGTTAACGTTACCGCACACACACACACACATCTAAAACACGCGCAGCACCTGACTGGGAACGCTACCGAGGATTACCAACGGCCGCTGGGGGGGGGGGCAGATGAACTCTAGTCTCGTTACTGTAAGTAGGTTACGATAAAACCTTCATGAGTAAAAAGTCAATACTTATCAATGCACTCACCTGTATAGACCGGCATAAACATGTAGGAAGAGATATTTTAATCTGCTCTGTCTGCTCTCGTCCACCGCGCTGTTTTACCAAACTCAGCTCTACTCTGCAAAAAGCTAAAACAAATAAAGCTGTCGGTTGTAGTCTTAGCTTAGCTTGGCGGGAATCTAGAAATTTGGACTAATTCTTATAAACTGAACTGCTGGCTGAACCGTCCTCTCTCCTGGAGCGGTATATCAGTGGATGTATTATAAGACCAAAACAGATACATGTGGCTACTTAATATGCACGTGAATGACGCGTTCTTCATTCTTGATGATGATGCTAGTTGTATTATTTTGCAACCGCATCATTTCATTGCAAATGAGGAATACAGTATGAATGGTAGCCTGCTTATCAGTCCATTCATCATTAAAGCGGCTTTTCCACGTCAATTTTCCCTTCAGCCTCTTTGACTGTGACATGTTTACCTGACAACAGCCTTTCTTTCTGCAAACATTTCCTGCAAACTACAACCATGTTTCCTTAATCACAGACTTTAACCATCACTCAGTGAACTGCCTCCTAGTCTGAGATCTTGTTCTAGTTAAAGAGCCAGTTATCATTATGGAGTTTCCATGTTTTTGAGGAGTTTGCTCACACTAATGTACTGTAAAAAAATAGCATTAATTCAGTAAGAAAGTGAACATTTTGAACGATAATTTTCTTTATTTGAAAGTCCGGCCTTGGAGTGTCGGGTGTGTGTGTGTGTGTGTGTGTGTGTGTGTGGGAGGGGGGGGGGGGAGGGGGGGTTGACATACCTGCCACCACGGCTAAAAAAAATCCTAGGGGAAACACTGAAAGTAAAGAAGAATCCTCCTATTTTAGAAACACACACACACACACACACACACACACGCACACACACAACGTGTACACACACACACACACACACACGTATACACAGACACACACACACACACAAACATATACGCAGACACACACACACACACACACACACACACATACATACATACACAGACACACACAAACATATACGCAGACACACACACACACACACACACACACACACACACATACATACATACACAGACACACACAAACATATACGCAGACACACACACACACACACACACACACACACACACACATACATACATACACAGACACACACAAACATATACGCAGACACACACACACACACACACACACACACATACATACATACACACACACACACATATACACAGACGCACACAGACACACACACACATATACACAGACACACACACACACGCACACACACACACACACACACGTGTACACACACACACACACACACACACACACACACACACACACACACACGTGTACACACACACACACACACACACATTGTAGTGTGTCCAACAAAGGATCAACCAGTTGTGTGTTTACTGGTCTGATCATCTCAGCTGGACTTGTAGCCGTTATATTGTCGACTAGTTTAGAATAAAACATCAGATTTTTATAAACGACATGTGTTTTGTGTGCAGGAATCTTTACTTGTAAAGTAACTAGTAACTAAAGCTGTAACAGATGAATGTAGTGGAGTAAAAAGTACAATATTTCTCTCTGAAATGTAGCGGAGTAGAAGTAGAAAGTGGCATGAAAAGAAAAGACTCAAGTAAAGTACAAGTACCTCAACATTTGGACTTCAGTACAAGTACTGGAGCAAATTAGTTACTCAGTTACAGGAGTTCAGGAGTACTTAGTTACATTCCACCCCTGTCTGTGTGTTAATGTGCGCTCCGTTGTGTGTGCAGGGTTTCGGTAACGTGGGTCTCCACTCGATGCGTTACCTTCATCGCAGCGGCGCGAAGTGCGTTGGGATCGGAGAAATGGACGGAAGCATCTGGAACGCCAACGGCATCGACCCCAAAGAGCTGGAGGACTACAAACTGGTCAGTACTGGAGATACAGAAACAAATAGAACTACAAACTGGTCAGTACTGGAGATACAGATACAAATAGGACTACAAACTGGTCAGTACTGGAGATACAGAAACAAATAGGACTACAAACTGGTCAGTACTGGAGATACAGAAACAAACAGGACTACAAACTGGTCAGTACTGGAGATAAAGAAACAAATAGGACTACAAACTGGTCAGTACTGGAGATAAAGAAACAAATAGGACTACAAACTGGTCAGTACTGGAGATACAGAAACAAATAGGACTACAAACTGGTCAGTACTGGAGATACAGAAACAAATAGGACTACAAACTGGTCAGTACTGGAGATACAGAAACAAATAGGACTACAAACTGGTCAGTACTGGAGGTAAAGAAACAAATAGGACTACAAACTGGTCAGTACTGGAGATACAGAAACAAATAGGACTACAAACTGGTCAGTACTGGAGATACAGAAACAAATAGGACTACAAACTGGTCAGTACTGGAGATACAGAAACAAATAGAACTACAAACTGGTCAGTACTGGAGGTAAAGAAACAAATAGGACTACAAACTGGTCAGTACTGGAGATACAGAAACAAATAGGACTACAAACTGGTCAGTACTGGAGATACAGAAACAAATAGGACTACAAACTGGTCAGTACTGGAGATACAGAAACAAATAGGACTACAAACTGGTCAGTACTGGAGATACAGAAACAAATAGGACTACAAACTGGTCAGTACTGGAGGTAAAGAAACAAATAGGACTACAAACTGGTCAGTACTGGAGATAAAGAAACAAATAGGACTACAAACTGGTCAGTACTGGAGATACAGAAACAAATAGGACTACAAACTGGTCAGTACTGGAGATACAGAAACAAATAGGACTACAAACTGGTCAGTGCTGGAGATACAGAAACAAATAGGACTACAAACTGGTCAGTACTGGAGGTAAAGAAACAAATAGGACTACAAGCTGGTCAGTACTGGAGATAAAGAAACAAATAGGACTGCAAACTGGTCAGTACTGGAGATAAAGAAACAAATAGGACTACAAACTGGTCAGTACTGGAGATACTAACGTTTCCTGCTAGTTAACACTAACGTTACAACTGGCAGCGGCTAACGGTAGGCTAACGTTTCCTGCTAGTTAACACTAACGTTACAACTGGCAGCGGCTAACGGTAGGCTAACGTTTCCTGCTAGTTAACACTAACGTTACAACTGGCAGCGGCTAACGGTAGGCTAACGTTTCCTGCTAGTTAACACTAACGTTACAACTGGCAGCGGCTAACGGTAGGCTAACGTTTCCTGCTAGTTAACACTAACGTTACACCTGGCAGCGGCTAACGGTAGGCTAACGTTTTCTGCTAGTTAACACTAACGTTACACCTGGCAGCGGCTAACGGTAGGCTAACGTTTCCTGCTAGTTAACACTAACGTTACAACTGGCAGCGGCTAACGGTAGGCTAACGTTTCCTGCTAGTTAACACTAATGTTACACCTGGCAGCCGCTAACGGTAGGCTAACGTTTCCTGCTAGTTAACACTAACGTTACAACTGGCAGCGGCTAACGGTAGGCTAACGTTTCCTGCTAGTTAACACTAACGTTACAACTGGCAGCGGCTAACGGTAGGCTAACGTTTCCTGCTAGTTAACACTAACGTTACAACTGGCAGCGGCTAACGGTAGGCTAACGTTTCCTGCTAGTTAACACTAACGTTACACCTGGCAGCGGCTAACGGTAGGCTAACGTTTTCTGCTAGTTAACACTAACGTTACACCTGGCAGCGGCTAACGGTAGGCTAACGTTTCCTGCTAGTTAACACTAACGTTACAACTGGCAGCGGCTAACGGTACGCTAACGTTTCCTGCTAGTTAACACTAACGTTACAACTGGCAGCGGCTAACGGTAGGCTAACGTTTCCTGCTAGTTAACACTAACGTTACAACTGGCAGCGGCTAACGGTAGGCTAACGTTTCCTGCTAGTTAACACTAACGTTACACCTGGCAGCGGCTAACGGTAGGCTAACGTTTTCTGCTAGTTAACACTAACGTTACACCTGGCAGCGGCTAACGGTAGGCTAACGTTTCCTGCTAGTTAACACTAACGTTACACCTGGCAGCGGCTAACGGTAGGCTAACGTTTCCTGCTGCCAAGTGTAACTAAGAGTTTTTCCAAGTTCAGACCGAGCTTTGTGGAGCATGAAGCTAAAGCCGGTCAATCTGTCGAACTAACTGAACTTTATTTTCTGTTCTCAGGAGAACGGGACCATCGTGGGTTTCCCGAACTCAACGCCATACGAAGGAAGCATCCTGGAGGCCGACTGTGACATCCTGATCCCCGCCGCCAGCGAGAAGCAGCTGACCAAGAGCAACGCTCACAAGATCAAGGCCAAGGTAATACACACGCACACGCACACACACACACACACACACACGGTCCTCTCTTCCCATCATGCCTCAGTAAACTGACCGGGGGTCTGCGGTACTTTCAGATCATCGCTGAGGGAGCCAACGGTCCGACCACGCCGGAAGCCGACCGCATCTTCCTGGAGAGAAACATCATGGTGATCCCGGTCAGTGGAGTTTAACTAGCCTAGCTTAGCACAGATCCTGGAGGTAACCTGCTCCATCTAGCCTAGCTTAGCACAGATCCTGGAGGTAACCGGCTCCATCTAACCTAGCTTAGACCAGATCCTGGAGGTAACCGGCTCCATCTAGCCTAGCTTAGCACAGATCCTGGAGGTAACCGGCTCCATCTAGCCTAGCTTAGACCAGATCCTGGAGGTAACCGGCTCCATCTAGCCTAGCTTAGCACAGATCCTGGAGGTAACCGGCTCCATCTAGCCTAGCTTAGACCAGATCCTGGAGGTAACCGGCTCCATCTAGCCTAGCTTAGCACAGATCCTCACCACAGGTCTCCTCACCCTGTCTCCTTGTGTCCTTGTCTCCTCTCCCTGTCTCCTTGTCTCCTCTCCCTGTCTCCTGTGCCAGGACATGTACCTGAACGCCGGCGGTGTGACCGTTTCCTACTTTGAGTGGCTGAAGAATCTGAATCACGTCAGTTACGGTCGACTCACCTTCAAGTACGACCGGGACTCAAACTACCACCTGCTCAGTGAGTCAAACACTCACATCAGATACTCAGATATTTACATATTACATATATATATATTTACATCAGACATCCACACACTTAGATATTTACATTGTTTAAACCCACCAGACTCCATGTAAATAATCACTACTTTTAGCGTGTATAGAGCCAGACTCCATGTAAATAATCACTACTTTTAGCGTGTATAGAGCCAGACTCCATGTAAATAATCACTACTTTTAGTGTGTATAGAGCCAGACTCCATGTAAATAATCACTACTTTTAGCGTGTATAGAGCCAGACTCCATGTAAATAATCACTACTTTTAGCGTGTATAGAGCCAGACTCCATGTAAATAATCAGGACTTTTAGCGTGTATAGAGCCAGACTCCATGTAAATAATCACTACTTTTAGCGTGTATAGAGCCAGACTCCATGTAAATAATCAGGACTTTTAGCGTGTATAGAGCCAGACTCCATGTAAATAATCAGGACTTTTAGCGTGTATAGAGCCAGACTCCATGTAAATAATCAGGACTTTTAGCGTGTATAGAGCCAGACTCCATGTAAATAATCACTACTTTTAGCGTGTATAGAGCCAGACTCCATGTAAATTATCAGGACTTTTAGTGTGTATAGAGCCAGACTCCATGTAAATAATTACTACTTTTAGCGTGTATAGAGCCAGACTCCATGTAAATAATCAGGACTTTTAGCGTGTATAGAGCCAGACTCCATGTAAATAATCAGGACTTTTAGCGTGTATAGAGCCAGACTCCATGTAAATAATCACTACTTTTAGCGTGTATAGAGCCAGACTCCATGTAAATTATCAGGACTTTTAGCGTGTATAGAGCCAGACTCCATGTAAATAATCAGGACTTTTAGCGTGTATAGAGCCAGACTCCATGTAAATAATCAGGACTTTTAGCGTGTATAGAGCCAGACTCCATGTAAATAATCAGGACTTTTAGCGTGTATAGAGCCAGACTCCATGTAAATAATCAGGACTTTTAGTGTGTATAGAGCCAGACTCCATGTAAATAATCACTACTTTTAGCGTGTATAGAGCCAGACTCCATGTAAATAATCAGGACTTTTAGCATGTATAGAGCCAGACTCCATGTAAATAATCACTACTTTTAGCGTGTATAGAGCCAGCATATCTCCACATGTAAATGGGTGAATTAAGGGTTTATTCCAACCAGACCAGAGTGGTGATTGTTGGAACAGTGGAAAGATGAACCAAGACGGCTTTTGGTAGTTTTATTTAGTTTCTGTCCACTTTGAATGAAATGTGTTTTACGATGATAAAAGTCCTGATTATTTACATGGAGTCTGGTGTAGTTTGGTGATGGTGATTTCGGGGTCCTTTCATAATATTGTCAGACACTTAGAATAATAATCTGAGTCTGTCAACACCTTCTCTCTCTCTCTCTCCCTCCCTCCCTCTCTCTCTCTCTCTCTCTCTCTCTCTCCAGTGTCGGTCCAGGAGAGTTTAGAGAGGAAGTTTGGGAAACATGGCGGCGCCATCCCCATCGTCCCCACCTCAGAGTTCCAGGCCAGAGTCGCTGTGAGTACTCTGTTACTACATTTACTCAAATACTTTACTTTACTTGAGTACAGAGATGTTCCTAAACGATACAGAGTACCGTGTAATAACACAACAACAGCTGTATACTAATATCCCTGTATGGCTGTTAAACAGAGTATTTCTACACACGCTGCAGTATAATATCTGAGTACTTCTAGTAAACCGTGTTTTGTTTGCAGGGAGCGTCGGAGAAAGATATCGTTCACTCAGGTCTGGCCTACACCATGGAGCGCTCTGCCAGGGTAACACACACACACACACACACACACACACACACACACACACACACACACAGGGACACACACAGAGACACACACACACACACACACACACACACACACACACACACACACACACACACACACACACACACACACACAGAGACACACACACACACAGGGACACACACACACACACAGAGACACACACACACACACACACACACACAGAGACACACACACACACACACACACACACACACACACACACACACACACACACACACACACACAGAGACACACTCACACACACACACACACAGGGACACACACACACACACACACACACACACACACACACACACAGGGACACACTCTCTCACACACACACACACACACACAGGGACACACACACACACACACACACACACACAGAGAGACACACACACACAGAGACACACACAAGGACACACACACACACACACACACACAGGGACACACACACAGGGACACACACACACACACACACACACACACACACACACACACACACACACACAGGGACACACTCTCACACACACACACACACAGGGACACACACACACACACACACACACACACAGAGAGACACACACACACACACACAGAGACACACACAAGGACACACACACACACACACACACAGGGACACACACACAGGGACACACACACACACACACACACACACACACACACACACACACACACACACACACACACACACACACACAGAGACACTAGCAATGACAGTTCCTGTCCAGCAGGGGGCAGCAGAGACTAAGTTAACTGATAACAGACAGAAAGCAGAAATATGTTTCATATTTAATGTTCTCCTTCTTCCTCTCACCCTGCCTCTCCTTCTCTACATCTTTCCTTCCTTTCCTCCTCTCTCTTCTCTCTCCTGCCTCACTGTCTCCTTATCTGCATCCTTACTACCTTCCTTCCTTTCCTTTGCTCTTATGCCTAATTCTCTACTTTCCTTCCTTCATCTCTATCTCTCCATCCTTCCTACTTTTTCCTCCTCTCTCTCTTCTCTTCTCTCCTCCCTCCTTGTCTGACTTCCCCTCCTTCCTTCCTCCTCTCTCTCCTCTTTCCTCTCTCTCTCTCTCTCTCTCTCTCTCTCTCTCTCTCTCTCTCTCTCTCTCGCAGCAAATCATGCGGACAGCCAACAAGTATGACCTGGGTCTGGACCTGCGGACGGCGGCGTACGTCAACGCCATCGAGAAGGTCTTCAACGTTTACAACGAGGCCGGCGTCATCTTCACATAGAGAGAGTCTGTCTGTCTGTCTGTCTGTCTGTCTGTCTGTCTGTCTGTCTCTCTGTCGTTTACGTTATGAATGAAGAGTCTGTGTTTCTGTTTCTGGACCCGATCTTGCACACGACCCAAGTGTCTTTGGGAGGTGTGTTCAGGTGCATTCTGGGCGTGCTGGTCTTACAGGGAGGTGTGTTCAGGTGCATTCTGGGCGTGCTGGTCTTACAGGGAGGTGTGTTCAGGTGCATTCTGGGCGTGCTGGTCTTACAGGGAGGTGTGTTCAGGTGCATTCTGGGCGTGCTGGTCTTACAGGGAGGTGTGTTCAGGTGCATTCTGGGTGTATTGCTATCTTGAGGCAGCAGGAAGTGATGGCACCATTGACCAACAAAAACCTGGTCTAAAGTCAATAACGCAGCATTTCATTGTTATTTTAACAGCACATTAGTAAAATGCTCCTCGGCTCGTGCACAGCACGTGCACACTATGCTTGTTACACACACAGGGACACACAGCAGCACACACACATGCAGAAGATTACTAATAAACATATTAGGGTGTAAATCCTCCATCATAACAGCAATGCTCCAAGGTCCAAACGCGCCTGGCTTTTAAAGGGAATGGGAGATGATCTCTGATTGGTTGATTGCATGTTACCCAGAACACACCTCTGATTAATGAAGACAGTACGACCCCAAACACACCTGCGCCAGGCGCTGGGGTCGTTAAAGTAGCGGCAGGAGGTACCGGTCCTCCAGAGCCCCGCGGAGTGTGTCTGATCGTTAAAATACGGCCCTGAATGCTTCTTCTTCATCACGTCTGTTTACCTTCTTCAAACCAAGGACAGGAACTTCCTGTTTCACAGCTTTAACGCTGCCGCGCTGCTTTAACTACATATCAACCCAAAGATATATATATATATATATATATATATATATATATATATATATATATATATATATAAATATATATATTACGGAGCACTTGAATATATAGAAGCCTTGATGTCTCCTGCGGCACCATGTGACCAAACGTACGTAGACGCCTTTGTTTACAAATGGAAACGCTTCCATTAGTTAATTAATCCATTCGTGGAATTTCTGCCTTTTTTATTGAATGAAAACATTCAAACTTTGGTTTGTAAATGATGATTATAATGATCTGTTTATTTAGAGAAGCCTCCTGAGGAGCTGGCCATCGGGCGCCATCTGGCGTCCGCGTACGTTTGGCGTCACATTGTGTCTCTAAGTTTATCTTATTTTTATATAACGCAGTTTCCACGTGCCTCAGGACTTTGATATTTACACACATATATGTATGTGTATGTGTATACTATATTTACTGCCTTTTGGAGGTTAGAGTTACGTTATTAAAGGGTCATTCTGGAGTCTTTGCTTCCTTCTGGCGAGGGAGAGACGATCCAACTTTACTTTATTTTAACCGTTGTGGTTCCTCGGGTCGTTTTCATTGTGTTTTTTATGTCAGAAATATGAGTTTCTTACAAATAACTTGGATGCATGTCGTGTCGAAGACCGACAACGTTCATCGCTGGTATAATTAATTATTATTTCCATTGAATTTTAGGTGTTTTTATTCATTTCGTAGCATAAACATATTATCTGTGATTCACTCAACATCCTCTGATCTTAATTATTAGTCCAAATAATTCATCATTTCTGCTTTTTTTTTTTTTACTCAAACATGAGATGTTATGTTGTTTAAATTCGGTTCATTGACCATGAATAAAAATAAAGGGTTAAAATAAACAAAACATCAAAAATATCAATAAAAATGTTGTGAAAAGAGCCAAAGAAAGACAACAAGTTACACACACAGACACACACAGAGACACACACACAGAGACACACACAGACACACACACACACACACAGAGACACACAGACACACACACACACACGCACACACACAGAGACACACACACACACGCACACACACACACAGAGAGACAGACACACACACACACACACACACAGAGAGACAGACACACACAGACACACACACACACACACAGACACACAGAGAGACAGACACACACACACACACAGACAGACACACACACAGACACACACACACACAGAGACACATATAAACACACACAGACACACACAGACACACACACACACACACACACACACACAGAGACACACACACACAGAGAGAAACACAGGGTTAAATACTTGAATCCGTGCGGTTACATCATCACATCTACATATATATATATATATATATATATATATATATATATATATACACACATATACACACTACAGAGGTCTTTCAAAGTGTCAGATACGTGTTCGTTAATGAAGAACCAGAGAAGATCAGGTTGTTTTTTCGTTGGCTCACATGTTATTATTATGGTGAGTTATTAGGTCTCCGTCTCCCAGGGCAACGGGGCCATGTGTGGGTGTGTGTGTGTGTTTTTGGGGGGAAACGAGCTGCGTGTGTCAGCTCTGATTTAATCAGCTTTGGGATTCTGTGCGAGGGAGCATTTACGCCTTTTTGTTAAAATGTTTGAGCAAAATAAAGTTGAGAAGAAGTCACGTTAAAGTGTTTTCATTAGTTTGTTTCTCGCGTCTTCTTATTTGAACTTTGTGACAGATAAATCTCGCGTGTTCTGCTCGTTTTCAGGTCGATACTTGAACAAAAAGCGACAAAACGGTGAAGAAAGAGACAAAATAGATGCTTTACAGGGTGACAGGGACCTTCTTCCCCCCCCCGTGCATCTTTAATAAAGACTCAAACTTTAAAAAATAAA
>CM042437.1:922908-924619 GCA_023631565.1 Gymnocephalus cernua | reverse complement strand
ATACATAAACATACCAGAACACAACTTAAACATATACACAACTAAGGAATGAAAACAATGTACACAACATATGTACAATTAGAGAGTAAAAACCTACAACAAACCTACATACATAGTGTGTGTGTGTATATATATATATATATATATATATATACACACACACTATGCAGATGGAACAAAGTTTTTGGGGCTGTAACGTCACAGATTTGGGTTTTTCCCGACGTGGAAGTTTCAGTCCTCACCTACTCACACACTCCTCTTCATCACGCAGCAGGTTCATGAACACACGGAGGACGTTTCAGGCAACGAAAACAACTTTATTCGTCCTAAAAGGGCGACTGAGTTTCAACAGTCAACAGACCCAACAACACGACCACGTAAACATCAGACGGGACGGCAACCTGATGCAATAAATACATGAATGTTAGGAAAATGTCTAATTGCGATTATTTTGACTGATATTGCGATATTGGAGGGAATGGTCATTTTTGTATCATTATTGTCATTTTTTCATTGAAAAATATATAAAAAAAAAATAATAATAATATGATTTTAGTGTGATTTTCTGTAGATGTTTTCTGTAGTCTGTAGGATATTATCGGTCTCTGCAGCTCCACAATACTTCATTCACAATAGTTTGACATATATTTGGCCTGTAACAAATGTTGCGCCCCTCCCCCCCCCCCCCCCCCCCCCCCCCCCTCTGCGATTTGGATACTGCACTCGTCCATATTGCGATTTCGATAGACAAGTTTTTGAGCCGTTTCCGCTCTACTTCCTAAACTCCTCCTGTCGATGCAATCCACTTCCGTTCTGGCGGGCGGGTTTGTTTTGCTAGCTAGCTCCGTTGTGCCGACAAAGCGCTGATATCGCAGTGACAAAGAGGATATAACAATTACAACATGAAGAAAGGTGTTTCGGGAATGACGTGTGCGGTAGTTGGTTGCAAACGCTCGAAAAAGCACCAGAACGAGTGGTTAGATGGATAGTGCTGCGACCACAAACCAGCTACGTAGAGGCAATGCACATGCGCTCCATTGTTTACATTTTTTACGCAAGCCTGATACCGACTCGGAATCAAGGATCTGACTGAACAGTATTAATTAATAATAACAATAATAATAAAGAGATAGGCCTAGGCTACAACGGTCAAATAATCTAGTTACCTTCCACAGGATGGCAGCTGAGTGGGAACAAGATCTCCCTGGTCCAGCAACACACGTACATCCCGCAGTTTTGTCTTCTCCAGCTTCAGTTACCAGCACCCAAGCATTATGCCACGCACTGTTCAAACACTGGCTGGGCTCTACATTTGCTTTCAGATAAACAAAACGATCATGTTTGTATGACATGACACAACCGACTTTGTTGCTGTGCAGGTATTGATATGCCTCGGAGGCTTTCAGATAGTCCATTGCTTTTTCCATCTATTGCCGTGGATTGCACGAAGTAGGCGCAAATCTTGCTGTACGTTATGCTGGGCCACATCGTCATGTTATCCTCCCAGTTCTGCACTGAATTCGGGTGGGGGAGAGTAACGCCATATCCAGTCAAAGTAGTAGAACCGTGTTCCCAAGCTAGCACTGCTAGCACCGACATCGCTGTGTTTACACCGGCAGACGCTGCGCAAATCACTTCCGGCGGAAATGAAATGCATTTGTGTAGAGTAATGTCGCCACCCATGATTTGGCGCGTAAACTTGTCTATAGAA
>CM042437.1:900408-910408 GCA_023631565.1 Gymnocephalus cernua | reverse complement strand
ATTGTATTTTGAGGTTGTACCAGAATATGTTTACATGGTTTAATATATTGTTGTTGTACTGCACATCTCTCTCTCACTGCTGCAGCTCCTCTTTTCACCTTGTGTTCAGGTCTCTGTTTTAGCTACAGAGTGAATCATCTTTCCTTCTGTACTATCTTTGATTCCACTCTGCACATGCTCAGTAGCTCAGATGGTAGATCATGTCAGTTAGCTCCACAGACAGTAAAAGAAAGGTTGTTTCTCCAACTTTGGTCAGTTACAAGGCAGGATTAGCCGGGAGACTTCTTCTAAAGGAGGGCGCACATGGAAGTACTTCTTCTGGAGATTATGGTGAACTAGGTAAGGGTTAATGCCCGACGAGGTGTCCATTGTCAGGTATTAATGGACGACGGCGAGGCGTGCGCGGAGGACGGTTGCCTCCGCCGAAGTCCATTAATACCTGACAATGGACACCTCGAAGGGCATTAACCCGCTTATACCATGGTCACTTGCCAAATAACATATTTTTAAAACTTTATTTCACATTTTAATTAGTTTTACAATCGAAATCTAAAGTTTTTACAAACAATAACTCTGTTTCCCTGGTTACGCCTGGCGGTTTGACTAATTCCTGGAACAATCATTCCCATCCATCAGGTTCTAATGCAATGCAAACGTTGTTCACTCCTCCAGGAAATAGGAAGGACCTTAGATACGACTTTGCCACCCTTAGCAACCGGAGATGTTTATAGTCCGCTCAGCTGATAGAACCCTTCAGCTCAGCTACGAGCCAGAAGGCTAACGCTATGCTAGCTAACGCTATGCTAGCTAACGCTATGCTAGCTAATGCTATGCTAACAAGATCCAAAGTCAATAACATTGTGTACAGTTGGCAATCAGTAAAAATAATTTGACAGTATGTTAAACAACAAGACAAGCAGCTATCAGCCATGTCATTGTCCCCGAAACAATATAACGACTTTTACGAACAATTTGATCCGCGATGTGTAACGTTACCGTCGGCCGCAGCGGCGCAGCCTGGAGCAGCGACCTGAACAGTGAACGGGATGTGAGATAACGTTATTCTCTGTGAAACAAAGTCAGTCCAGAGGGGAAGTATAACTTACTACTTGCAGCGTGTGTGTTAGCGCCATCCTGTGGTGTTCAGAGGACGAGTTGGAAATAACAGATCCACATTTCCTTTTTGATTTAATGTAGCGCATTGATTTAGTTATTGATTTAACGGTAAACAGTCCGTTTCACCGGGACACCTTTACTAGGTGTCCTACATCACTTTTTTATGGACACCCAGCAGCCAATCAGAATCGAGTATTCACCCAGACCATGGTATAATGTGTGTTGTAGCAGTGCTTTGCCATTGAGAACGAGCTAGCATGCTACGGTTAGCCACCTGGTCTCGGCTACTGACGTAGAAAGCCGTGCAGATTGTGACCAGCCCCCCCCCCCCCCCCTTCTCTCTCTCTCCTTTCATATCTCCAGCTGTCCTATCAAAATAAAGGCTGAAAATGCCCAAAATATTATCTTAAAAAACACTTAAAGCCGTTTTACAGTCGCCGCAGCCAAGCTGGCGCGCGCCATCGTGACGTCAACATGACGTAGATCTCGCCGGCGCAACCGGATTTATAGCGAGCGAGCCGAGGTCGTGCACCACTCTTATTTTTTTCAGCGGCGCGCACGACAAACGGGAAACAGGAAGCGTGGACGAGCTGGAGGGCAGCGTGTCGCCAGGACTCCCCGAGTGACTGCAGGTCTCTCTGGTAAACTTACCTGGTTAAGATGAGTTCTGTTACGGTGAATGAAAGGCTCGATCCCACCAAGTAGCTCATCCAATCAGATCGCAGCGTTCACGTCAACGCTGCTGCCAGTTCTGACCTCGTTTACCTTTTTCTTCTTCTTCTTCTAGTCTGTAGAAACAGCAACATCGGTAGTCTTTCCTCATTAGCGCCTCCTCTGTTCAGGAGAAGACTGCAGCTAGCGTCGCGACCACCAGCGCGAGTATAAACGGCGCTCCCGTGGGGCCCTGTGTGCGCGCGCCAGCTGGGCTGCGGCTACTGTGTAACGGCCCTTAAGCCTGGTTCACACGGCAGGATAATTAGGCCGATTTTAACCCTGATTCACCCCTCTCATCTTAAGGATGCTCCGATTATCGTAACATAATCTGATCAGATGTTCCTGCCGTGTGCAGCGTGTTAAGACTCTCGTCTGCTCGGAAGGACGTCAGGACCGCTCCGATCTCAAATCGGGGATATCCAACATGTTGGATTGTTTTGGCCCGATTTCTCCTCGTGTGCGGTGTCCCCCCTGTGGACTGTGGCGTGTAGCCAATCAGAAAGCGAGGTGACGAGGCGGCGAAGAAATTTGTGGCCGGGTTGGTTCAGTGGGTAGAGCAGGCGAACATATACTGAGCGAACGTGAGGAAAAAAATGTGAGAAAAAAAAGTCACGAGAATTTTTTTTTTTAAAAACAAATGTGACAAAAGAGATGAGAAAAAAAGTTAGAAAAAAATGTGAGAAATTCTTTTTTAAAAAACAAGTGAGAAAAAAGCAAAATGCGAGAAAAATTCAAAAGTGAGAAAAAAATTTTTTTGAAAAAAAAGTTAGAAAAAAACAAAATTAAAAAAAAAGTTAGAAAAAACAAGCCGTGACAGAAAAAAGTGAAAACAAAATTTGAAAAAAAATGTGAGTAAAAACCAAATGTGAGAAAAAAAATGATAGCAAAAAAAGTCACGAGAAAAAATCTTTTTAGAAAAAAATGTTAGAAAAAACCAAAAGTGAGGAAAAAAAAGTTGCAAGACATTTTTTTGAAAAAAATGTGAGAAAAAACATTTTTAGAAAAAAAAATGTTAGCAAAAAAACTTGTGAGAAAAAGCTACATTTAAAAAAAAAAAGTTAGAAAAAACAAGCCGTGACAAAAAAAGTGAGAACATTTTTTTTAGAAAAAAACAAAATGCGCGGAAAAAAATGTTAGAAAAAAAGTCGTGAAAAAAAAATGTGTGAAAAAAATGAGAAGAAAATGTAAAAAAAAATGTGAGAAAAAAAAGTTTGAAAAAAAACCTGAGGGAAAAAACTGAGAAAGAAAAGTCGTGAGAAAAAAAATGTGAGATAAAAAGGCGCGACAATTTTTTTTTTTTAATGTTTTTAGAAAAAAATGAGAAAAAAAGTGAGAAAAAAAATAAGTACTTTTATATGTGTGTGTGTGTGTGTGTGTGTGTGTGAATATTTCCTGAATATTTCCTCCACCACTGTTTATTTAATTTGATGAATCAGGTGTAGATATGTTCTTCTTTATTTTTTTATTATTATCATTTTTTTTCTTCCTCTGGGCGGTCCGATCTGACGTCACCTTTCGTCACCGCTACGTCACCTCAACGATGCGGAAGTTGAAGTCACCGTGGAGAACGTAAACTAATGTCAACCAGCCGCCTAAAAAAAAACACAGAAAAAAGCAACAAAAAAAAGCAGCAGCAGAAGAAGAAGAAGAAGAAGAACCGGAGGGAGCTCTGAACACGGAGAACACTTCACCTGCAGCTGCACTTTCACCGCTACCCCGGCATGTAACGTAACTTAGCTAGCCGTTACTCCCGGTCAGTTAACCGTAACATCTGGCCGCTCGCTACCGACGCCGTGCACGTCAAATGGACCGACCGGGAGACTCCGGGTCGGTGCTGCTGTGGTTTCCAAGGGTCGCAGGGAAGCTGCAAGCCCCGCTACATCACATTCTCTCGTGAAGGTAAGTGCGAAAGTCCTTTGAAAAACATCCAATTTTAAAACCTGTTTTGATATTAGCCAAATTATACATATGCCTGAATATAACTGGATATTTTCCGTACTTAACTAGCATCTCCTCGTTATTTCGGCACACATATCATACAAGCAAAGAGCAGTTTATTTTAGTAAAATGTCTACTTTTAGACCCCTCGTCTGTTAGCGGCTGCCTGCTGAGCGGTGGCGAGCAGCAACGGGAGTATCTTGGAAAAGTCAATATTTCAGCAAAAGCAAATCTGGTTGGTCGATTATATACGAGCCGAACTGTAAAGTAAAGCCTTGTGTTTTATGACAGACTTCAACTTACATAGTAGATGATGTTTACTGTGGAGAATAACCACGATGACCGTTAAACTGGCACATTTTTCAAAGGAGTTCAGGCGTGTTGCCGCTCCCGAGAAGAGCGAGTGTCGGAGCTCGTAAAACAGGCAAAAACGAGTGTTTTTTTGTCCAACATAATCTCGTCATTACTTAAGTGATCCTTAAATAAACTGCGTATGAGCACGTTTTATGTTTTCGGGTTTGTTGTATGGGTCAAACTGCTTAATGAAGTGGTCTGGACCGTGCAGGACCGAGTCCTCTGGGCTGGTCTGTCAGGACCAGGGATGTGGAAGGTCGAGCAACCTTTTATGACATGACTCAGCTCGCTGATTACTGGCGCTTAGAAATAGAAAACACACCCATAGATGACGCGTTTGATTGTGTACTTGCATGTATTTGTGTCTTTCGTTCTATGATAAACACATAAGGATGTTAAAAAATACACTCAACTCCCGATACGACTTTTAAGTTGACCAGCTGATTTTCTCACGAGCTGCAGACACATTTTAATTTTTAGTAATTTTTATGAACTGTGCCAAACAACAGATGTGTTCTCTTATCCAGTCACAATGGAACAAAACAAATACTACCTTAAGAAATAAATACACTAAGGAGACGTAGTGACGTCTGAAGTAAAATCGAAAGTAGATTAAACTGGAGATTGTGTGTGTGTGTGTGTGTGTGTGTGTGTGTGTGTGTGTGTGTGTGTGTGTGTGTGTGTGTGTGTGTGTGTGTGTGTGTGTGTGTGTGTGTGCGTGCGTCTGTGTGTCTACAATACAAGTACAAATACACAGAATACAAGTACAGAGATATGAACAACAGGCTGCCAGTTGTGAGTTGTGTGTATTGTGACATCACTAGTAGTTGTGTGTATTGTGACATCACTAGTAGTTGTGTGTATTGTGACATCACTAGTAGTTGTGTGTATTGTGACATCACTAGTAGTTGTGTGTGCTGTGACATCACTAGTAGTTGTGTGTATTGTGACATCACTAGTAGTTGTGTGTATTGTGACATCACTAGTAGTTGAGTGTGTTGTGACATCACTAGTAGTTGTGTGTGTTGTGACATCACTAGTAGTTGTGTGTGTTGTGACATCACTAGTAGTTGAGTGTGTTGTGACATCACTAGTAGTTGAGTGTATTGTGACATCACTAGTAGTTGTGTGTGTTGTGACATCACTAGTAGTTGAGTGTGTTGTGACATCACTAGTAGTTGTGTGTATTGTGACATCACTAGTAGTTGTGTATTGTGACATCACTAGTCGTTGTGTGTATTGTGACATCACTAGTAGTTGTGTATTGTGACATCACTAGTAGTTGTGTGTATTGTGACATCACTAGTAGTTGTGTGTATTGTGACATCACTAGTAGTTGTGTGTATTGTGACATCACTAGTAGTTGTGTATTGTGACATCACTAGTCGTTGTGTGTATTGTGACATCACTAGTAGTTGTGTATTGTGACATCACTAGTAGTTGTGTGTATTGTGACATCACTAGTAGTTGTGTGTGTTGTGACATCACTAGTAGTTGTGTGTGTTGTGACATCACTAGTAGTTGTGTGTATTGTGACATCACTAGTAGTTGTGTGTGTTGTGACATCACTAGTAGTTGAGTGTGTTGTGACATCACTAGTAGTTGTGTGTATTGTGACATCACTAGTAGTTGTGTATTGTGACATCACTAGTCGTTGTGTGTATTGTGACATCACTAGTAGTTGTGTATTGTGACATCACTAGTAGTTGTGTGTATTGTGACATCACTAGTAGTTGTGTGTATTGTGACATCACTAGTAGTTGTGTGTATTGTGACATCACTAGTAGTTGTGTATTGTGACATCACTAGTCGTTGTGTGTATTGTGACATCACTAGTAGTTGTGTATTGTGACATCACTAGTAGTTGTGTGTATTGTGACATCACTAGTAGTTGTGTGTATTGTGACATCACTAGTAGTTGTGTATTGTGACATCACTAGTCGTTGTGTGTATTGTGACATCACTAGTAGTTGTGTATTGTGACATCACTAGTAGTTGTGTGTATTGTGACATCACTAGTAGTTGTGTGTATTGTGACATCACTAGTAGTTGTGTGTATTGTGACATCACTAGTAGTTGAGTGTATTGTGACATCACTAGTAGTTGTGTGTATTGTGACATCACTAGTAGTTGTGTGTATTGTGACATCACTAGTAGTTGAGTGTATTGTGACATCACTAGTAGTTGTGTGTATTGTGACATCACTAGTAGTTGAGTGTGTTGTGACATCACTAGTAGTTGAGTGTGTTGTGACATCACTAGTAGTTGAGTGTGTTGTGACATCACTAGTAGTTGAGTGTGTATTGTGACATCACTAGTAGTTGAGTGTATTGTGACATCACTAGTAGTTGAGTGTATTGTGACATCACTAGTAGTTGAGTGTGTTGTGACATCACTAGTAGTTGAGTGTGTTGTGACATCACTAGTAGTTGAGTGTGTTGTGACATCACTAGTAGTTGAGTGTGTTGTGACATCACTAGTAGTTGAGTGTGTTGTGACATCACTAGTAGTTGAGTGTGTATTGTGACATCACTAGTAGTTGAGTGTATTGTGACATCACTAGTAGTTGAGTGTATTGTGACATCACTAGTAGTTGAGTGTGTTGTGACATCACTAGTAGTTGTGTGTATTGTGACATCACTAGTAGTTGTGTGTATTGTGACATCACTAGTAGTTGAGTGTATTGTGACATCACTAGTAGTTGAGTGTATTGTGACATCACTAGTAGTTGAGTGTGTTGTGACATCACTAGTAGTTGTGTGTATTGTGACATCACTAGTAGTTGAGTGTATTGTGACATCACTAGTAGTTGAGTGTATTGTGACATCACTAGTAGTTGAGTGTGTTGTGACATCACTAGTAGTTGTGTGTATTGTGACATCACTAGTAGTTGAGTGTATTGTGACATCACTAGTAGTTGAGTGTGTTGTGACATCACTAGTAGTTGAGTGTATTGTGACATCACTAGTAGTTGAGTGTATTGTGACATCACTAGTAGTTGAGTGTATTGTGACATCACTAGTAGTTGAGTGTACTGTGACATCACTAGTAGATGTGTACATGTTGTTAGTATTTTTGTTGGTTAGTTTGTAAAATACAGTTTGTGTTGCTTCAAGTCGATCTTCTCTCCTCTCAGACTTCCTGCTGTGTGGCTCCGCCTCCTATAACTGAGGTACTGCGACACACACATACACACACACACACACACACACACACACACACACACACACACACACACACACACCCAGAGACAGATGTGCTGGTTCAGCGTGCAGACTGATTGATGTTTGCTGTAAATATTCCTGCAGAGACTGAACGCTGTTTATTTAATCTCGGGGGGGGGGGGGTCCACTGTTGTTCTGCCGCTGGTCATTTTATTATGCATCATAACACACAGAATAACGCCTCATTTGCATATTCAAACGTCACATTTCAGGCAGCTTGTAGCACAACAAGATGATGGTCTTAATGTCAGTAATCAGCCGGGGAGGCCGTTAGGTAAATCCACCTGTAGGGTCTTCAGAAGGTCCCCCATCCACGTTGGTTGGCGGGTTGAGGACTGAGGACTCACGTCGTCATCAGGATCCTCCACGTCAGGCTGTTTTTTGGTTTATAATGTAAATGTAAATGTACTGTATTTATATAGCGCTTTATCCAGTCTTTATAATTACTCAAAGCGCTTTACATAGTACAGGAAGCATTCACCATTCACACACTGAGGCGTCTGCCGTACAAGGCGCCACTTGCTCATCAGCAGGACACTCGGGGTTCAAGGACACTTCGACATGGGACTGCAGGACCGGGTATCGAACCACCGACCTTCAGATTGGCAGGCAACCGCTCTACCACTGAGCCACTTATTGCATGTTTTTTTTCAAAATTATGCCGGTTTTTGACGTTTTTTTTTCATGCATATTCAGATGTTCAATGCATTTTCTACTCGTTGAGAGAGGAATTACTGCAGTAAATTGACTTAATTGACTCATTCCTCACCACTGTATTAAGGGGACCGTGTCTTTAGCTCGGTGGTTGGTGATGGAGTTTGTAATCTGCTTTTTCTGTCATAGCGAGTCCCTCTAGCAAACGCGTCTTTAAGTGACATTTGGCTCGACTTTTCTTTAGCTTTCCCCGTGTTACCTGCTGATGTGGAGGGCGCTGAGCCTGCTGACTTTAATTTCAGACATTCTTGATACTCCAAGACGTGTTTGCAGCTGAGGTGGTGGAGCAAATTGCTCGTGTTGCCGCCTTTCGCAACTATTTTAGCCCCGACAGCACTTGCATAAAACGGTTGTTTGGTCAACGTCGGATTTTTGGAAACCAAAAAACCTCCAAACAACAGACCCGGCGGCTCCTTTTTTTGGCACAAGTTCGTCTGTGTCATTACTTCTGCAGCATCCATCTTCCGTGTGACGTCCCTCTGGTGCGCTGCTGTTTACCGTCGCTGCTTAGAAGTGCAGCGTTTTAAAGGGTCCGTCTGAAACAGTGTCGCGCAGCGTAACGTTCGTTCCGGACGTTGTGTTATTAAACACACCGGTATGGCGGTATATTAAAAATGAACATCGTGACGAAAATATACACCGGTTTTCGGTATGAACCGGTATACCGCCCAGCACTAACAGGAACCATTCACACGCTGAGGCCGCGTCTGCCGTGCAAGGCGCCACTTGCTCATCAGCAGGACACTCGGGGTTCAGTGGCCCAATCCCAGAGTCCGGACTCACAGACTCACGGACTTCGGTGCGCGTTCTCGCAAAATTCGTAAGGGCTCGGGGTCGTCCCAATGTTGAATTTCAAAGGGCGCGAGGGTTTGAGTCCACGCTTACCGAGCCCTTTCCGTGAGTCTGCATCGATGCCGACTTCACCAAAGGGAATTACCCACAGTTCAAAGCGTTGTGACGTTTACCGCGGAGACGGAAATAACAAAGGTAAACAACAGCACAACCACGGGAACGGACCGGACCTGATGTCCAGATGGAAAACAAGAAGTTTGAATAAACGTGGAATCAGGCAGCCGTCTCCTGAGCCGCGGCCGCGTGGAGAGCAACAAACTTAAAATGAAAATTCCCGGCAAATGTCGGCAACATGTTTGTTATTAAACGTCGCCGTGGTAACATGTGATCTGGTGAAGTGCTGTCCCGATCCCATTCTACCTGTCTGAGCCCACGTGGCCTCACACACTCACTCACTCAGCACCTGAGATCAGTTCAGTCTGAGAGTCTTTAGTCCTCAGGGATCACGCTGGGATTGGGCCAGTGTCTCGCCCAAGGACACTTCGACATGGGACTGCAGGGCCGGGGGATCGAACCACCGGCCCTACCGCTCTACCGCTGAGCCACGCCCATAATCCCTCAAAAGAAACGAATGCAATGGCACCGAAATCTCCTGCGAGAATCATCCTCACGCAGAACATCGTCGAAACAAGAAGGACAACGGAGAACTTGTGGAGCTTCAGTTTTTACTTTATTATCAGTTTTCAGAATTTATGAACCACAGAAAGTCGACAGTCCCGCCGTCGTTCCAGCGTCTGGATCAACAGGAGAACATCCAGGATCGTGTTCCTCTCTCTCTCTCTCTGTGTGTCTCCGTTCTCTTCAGGAAACGACAACAAACTTCCAGCTAGCGACTTCGTCCCCCCCCCCAAAAAAAGGTCGGGAAAAATGTCAAAAAAAAACATTGTTGGTAGTGAATATGGCGCTTCTTGAAATGCGCTATCTTTAGTAATAGAGGATGTTTGGCCTTCCCTGTGACCTCACCCCCCCCCCCCCCTCCCTTCTCCCCCCTCCCTCCCTCCCTCCACACACACCCACTAATAATCTGTGCCATCTGCCAGAGCTGCTCATCATTGGCTGAAGGAGGAAAAGGTCTGCAGGGAGGAGCA
>CM042437.1:892908-897908 GCA_023631565.1 Gymnocephalus cernua | reverse complement strand
GCTTATGAGCTGTGTAATATTAACTGCGTCTTTATCTCTGCTTCCTGTTGCAGGGTGAAGAGATGAGGAGCAGATGGAGGACGGACCTGGTGGTCCACTTCCACCTCTGACCCTCATCAAACAGTTTGGCACTTTACTTTGGGTACCAGGAGGCAGAGGGACCCTTTGCACACAGAGCGAAGGTCTAAGGAACAGTAATACCGGGGCATTTAGGTGGCTAAGGCACCAACATGTCCCAGGCAGGTAAAGTCCTCCACCTGTACGTTGAGGTGAGATCTGTTGCTGAGGAAGAAGAGAAGGTGCCGGGAATAAGAGATGATGGGACCGCTCACTTGAGTCTTCAGTGCCCAGACGTCCTCCCGCACTCCCAGAGAAGCTCCAGCCCCAACCGGACTCAGGATCATTCCCCAGTCTCTCAGCACCAAACTGGGGTCGGAAGCCACAGTTTACCCCCCTCAAAGTCTTCCTCCAGGCACTCGGTCAGCTTCCAACTACAAAACCCTGACGCTACAGGGTCTCCAACCCATTTCCACCGGCAGCAAGTGTTGCAAGACAGTTTGGGACAATTACTCCAGGCTCTTGCGCCTGGAATGACTGCTCCAGGTCAACATGGCTCATTGGCACGCACCCCTTCCTCTGACATGGATCCCCACCGGGAAAGGGTCCTTATCTCCCCATCTTCTACATCTTCTGGGCTGCTGACTGTACCCTCCACACCTACCAGCAACCGCAGGTCCTGTGAGGTCCCAGGAGTGGGGGGTGAGAAGGGGAAGACATCTGTGGTGACCTTTGGCTACATAGAGAAAGCCAACATTCACAGCATGGGGGGGCGCCACACCTCAGTGTGCCAAAGTGAGAGAACGAGAACGGAGTGCCACCTCCAGAAGAGGCTGAATGACCCAGTGTGGTACCCTTACCCCAATCACCCTAACTCGTTTCATAATCAATCCCCACAGCGCTCGCCTTACATACAAAGGTCTACCCCAGACGCAGTTGCCAGAGATGCCACCTACAGGGCCTTTGAGGAGTTTGGATCCCCAGAACTCAGGCGTAGGTTCGCTGATCACAGTCCGGGGAATTGCAGCCCGACTCTGCCATGGAACTACCAATCCCCTCGCTGCCCTCGGTCCTGGCAGGGATCACCTGTCCTTTCCCGTAGCACCGTCACCCTGCCATCCAAGGCCCAGCTCATGGAGATGGAAAGGGGAGTCTGCCGTGGTTCCGTGAATGGATTACCTAGAAGTCCAGCCTCTGAACAACTCTGTGCCCACACTGGGTACTCCTCCCACTCAGCGGCTCCAACCTCAACTGTTCGCTTACATGGCTCGCCCCAGCAGAGCCAGAAGAGGCTGTTTGTTGGGGACGAGAGCCCCAGGTTGTCCAGCAAATTCCATCCACCGTTGCCTGCGGGGAGACCCACAGACATCCAGCACGAGATCCCAACTAGCGTATTCCCCACCAGCAACTGTTCCAGGACTACTGGGAACCCCCAACACATCGGCAACACCACCAATAACGCTACAGACAGCATACAGTACAGTACTAATGATAACTTATCTAGCAAGACGCACTACAAATCGTCACGCTGCAGTAGCAGAACCAGTGACGCGGTCAGCCCTACCAACGGCAGGAGGATTGTCTCCTCATCCTTAAATGCTGAAATGTCTTGTGATTTAGCAGTGGAAGCTACCAAACTGTCCACCATTTTTCCTGAAAGCCGGACTCCCTCTCCAACACCATCTCAAGCGGAGTCCCTGAGGTCCGAGAGTCCCAAGACGGGACGATCGTTCCCAAGAGAATCCCGACCTAACGCCACTCTTCATGGACAAAGCTCCCCTAAGCTTTTACACACTGAGAACCAGAACCACAAATGGACAACAGACAAAGCGATACCTCACACCAGACCAGGACCCGTCTCTCCTCTCTTATCCCAGAAAGGCCGGTCTTCACCAGCATCTCCAGCCTTGCCGGCTAGGTCGCACCGCGCAGCCACCTCTCAATCGCCAGTTTTGGATCCGCAGCATCAACCCACAAGGGACGCGTCAGCCTTGCACCGCTACCAACCGCCACAGTACACCGGAGAACACAAATCGCCTGACGTGGAGCGCACATGGAGGCAGTACGATCACCTCTTCGACGAATCGCTTAAGAACAGCCCTGAGCTCTCCAGGAGACTTCTCTCGAGCCAAAACACAGAAGCATCGCCTGTGAGCTGGAGCAGCCAGTGGAGGGAAACTGGACCGGTCCAAGACCGAGACGAACACCGCAAAGAAACTTGCACGCAGTCGACGTCTAGAGTTTACATCCCAAGCAAAGAGGAGTATCAAAGGAAGGTCGTAGGAGACAAAGGACTAAAGACGACCTTGCACGAGTACCAGACGTCGGTTTTAAACGTTTCTAAAAACGAGAGGGAGGACGTTCAGGATCACAGCGGCGCTGTTTGCATATCCTCGCAAAGCTCCAGCGGGGTAACAGGCAGCATGGGAGATTCCCAGACGGACAGAAACGACAGTCCGTCTCCCGAAACCTCGAGCCAGTCCAGCCACGATACGGCAGACACCGGCTCAGGGATACAGGTCGGCTGGGCGGGAGGGTGGCGGGGGCTTGGCTGTATGTTGCGTGAGGAGGTTATCTTGTAGATTAAGTGTATGTTTTGAGTCTGTGTGCAGGGGAAGGTTGTCTGTCAATGATTCTGACTGATCAAGTCATGAGTTATTGTCACATTTACCTCAAAAACAATAAATATATAACAGAAAACCAAAGTTCTTCCCCACCAGTGAGTGAGCTTCTGTTCCTCAGTGTATTTTTTTTGTTTTTGTATCATGCAGTGAAATGGAGCTAAGCTAGCTAGTGAGCGAGCAAGGTGACGTATATTGTGCAAGATGAAAGATGTAATTCACTGCAACGTGATATCAAGGCCGTGTCTCATTCCTCGTGCTTCGGTCAGTGCACCGCTAATGTGCACGGACCACTTCCTGCCGTAGTGACCGCTTTTGATGGTTCGTATCGTCCCAAATGGAACACTTGTGTTTAAACATTTACCGGAAATGACGAGCGGTCGGGAGATTGGTCGGAGAATCGGCGCAGCGGGGGGGCGGTATTACATTAAGTTTATCGCACCGTTGTGACGAGAAGAGAGCTGAGCCAGAAGGCTAAGCTCTCGATCTACCGGTCAGTTCTCGTTCCTACCCTCACCTATGGTCATGAAGGCTGGAGGTCATGACCGAAAGAACGAGATCCAGGGTACAAGCGGCCGAGATGGGTTTCCTCAGGAGGGGGGCTGGCGTCTCCCTTAGAGATAGGGTGAGAAGCTCAGTCATCCGTGAGGAGCTCGGAGTAGAGCCGCTGCTCCTTCACGTCGAAAGGAGCCAGTTGAGGTGGTTCGGGCATCTGGTAAGGATGCCCCCTGGGCGCCTCCCTAGGGAGGTGTTCCAGGCACGTCCAGCTGGGAGGAGGCCTCGAGGAAGACCCAGGACTAGGTGGAGGGATTACATCTCCAACCTGGCCTGGGAACGCCTCGGGATCCCCCAGTCAGAGCTGGTTAATGTGGCTCGGGAAAGGGAAGTTTGGGGTCCCCTGCTGGAGCTGCTCCCCCCGCGACCCGACCACGGATAAGCGGACGACGATGGATGGACGAGCGGTCGACTCGGCTCGCCGCCTCTCAAAATCTGACGAAAATCTCTTAAACTGACCGTTCTCGATCAAAAAAACAGGCAGATTCAGCAACTGCACGATGGCCTATTTCTCCTTAAAATGTTCTCAGAAACATTTTAGTACGAGCCGCCATCTGGCCGCCATTAAGCTCGGTTGTGAAATCCACCAGAGCTATACACACGTGACGCGCTCGTCCAATCAGCTGCCGATCGACGTCCCTGGTCCCTCCCCTTTCCGCTTTCTAGTCAAGATGGCGCCCGTTTAGTGCGAGTTGGGTCCATCGTTCCACACTGAAAGTTTTTGACTGTTTTTAGGGGGTCATCCGGGTACTTTCAGTGCGTTATCTCCACGATATACTTAAAACTACGTGTTTGAAGTGTGCAAGTAGGCGGTTTGAGACGCAGCCTGTGACTTCGCGTAAACGTACACGCCCACTTTCGTGTTATCTGTACGCATTTTGAGCTACCCACGTGTATGTCTACGCTGTATACAGCGGACGTAAACATACACGCCACTTTCTACAAGTGCCGTGTTATCGCGTAAACATACACGCCATGTGGCGTGTTATCTGTACACATTTTGAGCTCCGTATACAGAAGAACGCTACGGTTGAGTTTAGGAAACGTGACACGCGGGACCCGATCTCCTGGGTGAAAGTCCTGTGTTGTACTATACTTCTTGTATTATCTATTAGTAGGGTTAAGTTTGTCACAATTTAGACACAAACACACGTCTTGGGCATAGAGCTACAATCTGTTGCTTCACAACACAAACATGTCACAGAAAAAACATTGTAAAATAAACATAAAAACATAAACGAAGATCAACAAAGTATCTTAGGACATAAAGGAAGGACACGTATGACTGTAGGGATTCACCGAATCCACTGGTTGAGATTCTGCCGAGTCCTGAATCCACTGGTTGAGATTCTGCCGAGTCCTGAATCCACTGGTTGAGATTCTGCCGAGTCCTGAATCCACTGGTTGAGATTCTGCTGAGTCCTGAATCCACTGGTTGAGATTCTGCCGAGTCGTGAATCCACTGGTTCAGATTCTGCCGAGTCCTGAATCCACTGGTTCAGATTCTGCCGAGTCGTGAATCCACTGGTTGAGATTCTGCTGAGTCATGAATCCACTGGTTAAGATTCTGCCGAGTCCTGAATCCACTGGTTCAGATTCTGCCGAGTCATGAATCCACTGGTTGAGATTCTGCTGAGTCCTGAATCCACTGGTTAAGATTCTGCTGAGTCCTGAATCCACTGGTTGAGATTCTGCTGAGTCGTCCTCCCGTCCTCAGTCCATGAACCCAGTAAACTCATTAATGAAGTAACCAGTGACTGTCCTTCC
>CM042437.1:882908-885408 GCA_023631565.1 Gymnocephalus cernua | reverse complement strand
AGGAGATTTTGGGGGGAAAAGTCAGGAGATTTTGGGGGGAAAAATCGGAACATTTTGGGGGAAAAGTTGGAACATTTTGGGGGAAAAGTCGGAACATTTGGGAGGAAAGTCAGGAGATTTTGGGCGGAAAAGTCAGGAGATTTTGGGGGGAAAAATCGGAACATTTTGGGGGAAAAGTTGGAACATTTTGGGGGAAAAGTCGGAACATTTGGGAGGAAAGTCAGGAGATTTTGGGCGGAAAAGTCAGGAGATTTTCGGGGGAAAGTCAGAACATTTTGGGGGAAAGTTGGAACATTTTGGGGGGGAAATGCAGCTTTAAGGAGCTTCAGCGTTCAGCTTCTCTTTTTCAGACCCAGAAGCTCCTCCCGTTATTTTTATTTTTACAAAGTGTGGCGTTCAGGTTCAGCTGTTCAGCAGTGTGGCGTAGTCTCATTTTCTCACCACTGTGTTTGTGTGTTTCAGAGTCAGATCTGCGACAGCGCCAAGCAGATCATCGAGCTGAGCTTCGCCCCGCTCGCCCACCCGGACCCGGCCGCCCCCTCGGAGACGTCGCGCTCCGAAATCTCCCTCTGTGCGTCGGGGGCGGGGCTCCGAGGCGGCTCCAAAGACGAGCCCGGCCCGCCGGTTCGATCCAAGTCGGAGAAAGACTCGTGGCGTCGTTCCATCAAAGAAGGCTTCCGAAAGGCGAGCTCGGCGCCCTCGCTGCCCTCGCTCCACAGCAGCCCCAGGTGAGCCAGTTCTCCGTTAGTTTTTACTTAATTCATCAATATAGTTTCAGGAGACGCTTCTACATTACAGTAGAAGAACTAATCTCTGTTGAAAACGTACAATATGCAACTTTCAGCCTCTGGATTGTAAACACGGACTTTTGATGACGTTTGGGAAGTTGCGTGGCATTATGGGAGTTGTAGTTTTTTTGTTGTTAAACACCATCGCTGGTTAGAATGCATTCAAGTTTATTCACGTTATGTTCAGTAACGTTTGTTCATGTTATTCTAATAAAGTAGCTGCATTTTCCCCAACATGATTACGTTTTCTGAGAATGAGAGGGGGGAACGCCAGAGCAGGGGGAATGAGAGGGGGAAACGCCAGAGCAGGGGGAATGAGAGGGGGAGACACCAGAGCAGGGGGAATGAGAGGGGGAAACACCAGAGCAGGGGGAATGTGAGGGGGAAACGCCAGAGCAGGGGGAATGAGAGGGGGGAACACCAGAGCCGGGTGAATGCGAGGGGGGAACGCCAGAGCAGGGGGAATGAGAGGGGGAAACACCAGAGCAAGGGGAATGAGAGGGGGGAACGCCAGAGCAGGGGGAATGAGAGGGGGAAACGCCAGAGCAGGGGGAATGAGAGGGAGCAGGGGGAATGAGAGGGGAAACACCAGAGCAGGGGGAATGAGAGGGGGAAACACCAGAGCAGGGGGAATGAGAGGGGGAAAAACCAGTGCAGGGGTAATGAGAGGGGGGAAACACCAGAGCAGGGGGAATGAGAGGGGGAAACACCAGAGCAGGGGTAATGAGAGGGGGAAACACCAGAGCAGGGGGAATGAGAGGGGGAAACGCCAGAGCAGGGGGAATGAGAGGGGGAAACGCCAGAGCAGGGGGAATGAGAGGGAGCAGGGGGAATGAGAGGGGAAACACCAGAGCAGGGGGAATGAGAGGGGGGAAACACCAGAGCAGGGGGAATGAGAGGGGGAAACACCAGTGCAGGGGTAATGAGAGGGGGGAAACACCAGAGCAGGGGGAATGAGAGGGGGAAACACCAGAGCAGGGGTAATGAGAGGGGGAAACACCAGAGCAGGGGGAATGAGAGGGGGAAACGCCAGAGCAGGGGGAATGAGAGGGGGAAACGCCAGAGCAGGGGGAATGAGAGGGGGGAAACACCAGAGCAGGGGGAATGAGAGGGGGAAACGCCAGAGCAGGGGGAATGAGAGGGGGGAAACACCAGAGCAGGGGGAATGAGAGGGGGAAACGCCAGAGCAGGGGGAATGAGAGGGGGAAACGCCAGAGCAGGGGGAATGAGAGGGGGGAAACACCAGAGCAGGGGGAATGAGAGGGGGAAACGCCAGAGCAGGGGGAATGAGAGGGGGAAACGCCAGAGCAGGGGGAATGAGAGGGGGAAACGCCAGAGCAGGGGGAATGAGAGGGGTAAACGCCAGAGCAGGGGGAATGTGAGGGGGAAACGCCAGAGCAGGGGGAATGAGAGGGGGGAACACCAGAGCAGGGGGAATGAGAGGGGGAGACACCAGAGCAGGGGGAATGAGAGGGGGAGACGCCAGAGCAGGGGGAATGAGAGGGGGAAAACACCAGAGCAGGGGGAATGAGAGGGGGAGACACCAGAGCAGGGGGAATGAGAGGGGGAGACGCCAGAGCAGGGGGAATGAGAGGAGGAAACACCAGAGCAGGGGGAATGAGAGGGGGAACGCCAGAGCAGGGGGAATGAGAGGGGAAACACCAGAGCAGGGGGAATGAGAGGGGGAAAGAAGGATCTTGACGGGAGATTTG
>CM042437.1:875408-880408 GCA_023631565.1 Gymnocephalus cernua | reverse complement strand
CTGCATGTCAGTCCCCCCCCAGGAAGCCTTTGTCTAAAGCAGGCGTTCTCAAACATTTCACTCAAACTACATTTAATTACACTCACTCTAACTTTTAAAGGTCCCATGTTGTCTGTGGGGGTCAGGGGGGGGGGGGTCTCCTACTATCTAGGGATGCCTCTCGATAGTCTGCATGGGTTGAGAAAAGAGACAAAAACATCTTGAAAAATATCTGAAAAAAATCCTTGAAAAAGTGATTTAAAAACATTGAAAAAAAACTTCAGAAAAAAGCGAGAAAAACCTCAAAAACATTGACAAAAAAAGACGAGAAATGTCTGAAATTTTTGCTTTTTTTTCAACCTTTTTGTCTGCCTCCTGACATCTCACCCACATTAAAACTCATAGACTTAACATACACGCACTCTCACAACCACTGACAACAACCCATAACTGAACATACACACAATGGACAAAAAACCCCAGTATCCTCATACACACTCATACACAGTGGCTGGACCACCACTTACAGCCACATGCACTTTAATATTACTACTGTATAAATTATTCATATATATCTTACTGTAAATACTGTATAGACAACCATGCTGTACAATACAATACAATAATTATAGTTCTACAGCTGTTATTAATACTTGCATATTGTATATTTATAGTCTGTTATAGTCTTTTATTTATATCCATACGTATAACCTGTTCATAGCCTGTACATAGCTTGTACACTTACTACAGTTATAGCCTGTATATACTTATAGTTATAGCACTCATACCATTCCTTCATACCGTGTACATTGTAACATATCTAAAATATATCTATATTTTGTAATATATCTATATTCTTGCTAAAGCACTTCTGGATGGATGCAAACTGCATTTCGTTGCTTGTACTTGTGACGTGCAATGACAATAAAGTTGAATTCTATTCTATTCTATTCTATTCTAACAAAAAGAGTCCAAAAAACTTCAGAAAACCTGAGTTTTTTGGACTCTTTGTTGACAAAAATGTTGAAAAAAACGGCAAAAACTTTCAGAAAATGCGACAAAAACCTGAAAAAAAAAAGCCCAGTTTTTGATTACCAAATACCTCGTTGTGATCTTGTATTTATTGCAGCAGCTATATTTACCGATCGACAGTTTCCTAGACCGGCCGGGCTTTTTTCGGGCTATAATATCGTCTTTCTTCCCCAGAGGGTTAAAGTTACCCTGCCACACGTGATGTCATGACTTTGTGGTGATGTCTGAAGGTCTACCGTGGACTCTGTAACCGTGGTTACCTTGTTTCAAGCCATCCTAGCGTGGTGTAGAAAGCCTGCAGGAAGACTCGGCTCGATTTGTGCCAGTTCTCATTAATATTCAACCAGCTAAGCTGCTTGTACTCTGATTGGCTAACAGCTAGCCAATGAGAGCCTGGCTATCAGCATCCTTTACCCAGCGCAACTGGGCAAGCTCATGAATAGTAATGAGCTCATGAATAGTAATGAGCTCATGAATAGTAATGAGCTCATGAATATTAATGAGCCAGACTTTAGCAATCAAACACAACCAAGGCTGTCACTGGAATGGCGTTTTGAGCTAACGTTAGCAATCAAATACAACTAAGGCTGTCGCTGGAATGGCGTTTTGAGCTAACGTTAGCAATCAAATACAACTAAGGCTGTCACTGGAATGGCGTTTTGAGCTAACGTTAGCAATCAGACACAACTAAGGCTGTCACTTGAATGGCGTTTTGAGCTAACGTTAGCAATCAGACACAACTAAGGCTGTCACTGGAATGGCGTTTTGAGCTAACGTTAGCAATCAAGCAAATCTAAGGCTGTCACTGGAATGGCGTTTTGAGCTAACGTTGGCAATCAAACACAACAAAGGCTGTCACTTGAATGGCGTTTTGAGCTAACGTTAGCTATCAAACACAACTAAGGCTGTCGCTTGAATGGCGTTTTGAGCTAACGTTAGCAATCAGACACAACTAAGGCTGTCGCTTGAATGGCGTTTTGAGCTAACGTTAGCAATCAAACACAACAAAGGCCGTCACTGGAATGGCGTTTTGAGCTAACGTTAGCAATCAGACACAACTAGGGCTGTCACTTGAATGGTGTTTTGAGCTAACGTTAGCAATCAAACACAACTAAGGCTGTCACTGGAATGGCGTTTTGAGCTAACGTTAGCTATCAAACACAACTAAGGCTGTCACTGGAATGGCGTTTTGAGCTAACGTTAGCAATCAAACACAACTAAGGCTGTCACTGGAATGGCGTTTTGAGCTAACGTTAGCAATCAGACACAACAAAGGCTGTCACTGGAATGGCGTTTTGAGCTAACGTTAGCAATCAAACACAACTAAGGCTGTCACTGAAATGGCGTTTTGAGCTAACGTTAGCAATCAAACACAACTAAGGCTGTCGCTTGAATGGCGTTTTGAGCTAACGTTAGCAATCAAACACAACTAAGGCTGTCACTGGAATGGCGTTTTGAGCTAACGTTAGCAATCAAACACAACAAAGGCTGTCACTGGAATGGCGTTTTGAGCTAACGTTAGCAATCAAACACAACTAAGGCTGTCACTGGAATGGCGTTTTGAGCTAACGTTAGCAATCAAACACAACTAAGGCTGTCACTGAAATGGCGTTTTGAGCTAACGTTAGCAATCAAACACAACTAAGGCTGTCGCTTGAATGGCGTTTTGAGCTAACGTTAGCAATCAAACACAACAAAGGCTGTCACTGGAATGGCGTTTTGAGCTAACGTTAGCAATCAAACACAACAAAGGCTGTCACTGGAATGCGGTTTTGAGCTAACGTTAGCAATCAAACACAACTAAGGCTGTCACTTGAATGGCATTTTGAGCTAACGTTAGCAATCAAGCAAATCTAAGGCTGTCACTGGAATGGAGTTTTGAGCTAACGTTAGCAATCAAACACAACTAAGGCTGTCACTGGAATGGCGTTTTGAGCTAACGTTAGCAATCAAATACAACTAAGGCTGTCACTGGAATGGCGTTTTGAGCTAACGTTAGCAATCAAATACAACAAAGGCCGTCACTGGAATGGTGTTTTGAGCTAACGTTAGCAATCAAACAACAAAGGCTGTCACTTGAATGGCATTTTGAGCTAACGTTAGCAATCAAACACAACTAAGGCTGTCACTGGAATGGCGTTTTGAGCTAACGTTAGCAATCAAACAATCATAGATAGCATTTGATAACTAAAACGTTTTTTAAATGATTTCCATCTTCTATATCTTCTATTATTGCTGTTCCCATCTTCTGTTACTGAGCATGCGCAACTCAACACGACTCAGATCGTGCAGTGACAACTTCTTGTTACTTCTATATTCTTTATGTTCTATATTCTTTATGTCCTATATTCTTTATTTTCTATATTCTTTGTGTTCTATATTCTTTATGTTCTATATTCTTTGTGTTCTATATTCTTTGTGTTCTATATTCTTTGTGTTCTATATTCTTTGTGTTCTATATTCTTTATTTTCTATATTCTTTGTGTTCTATATTCTTTATGTTCTATATTCTTTGTGTTCTATATTCTTTATGTTCTATATTCTTTGTGTTCTATATTCTTTGTGTTCTATATTCTTTATGTTCTATATTCTTTGTGTTCTATATTCTTTATTTTCTATATTCTTTGTGTTCTATATTCTTTATGTTCTATATTCTTTGTGTTCTATATTCTTTATTTTCTATATTCTTTGTGTTCTATATTCTTTATGTTCTATATTCTTTGTGTTCTATATTCTTTGTGTTCTATATTCTTTATGTTCTATATTCTTTGGGTTCTATATTCTTTATGTTCTATATTCTTTATGTTCTATATTCTTTGTGTTCTATATTCTTTGTGTTCTATATTCTATATGTTCTATATTCTTTGTGTTCTATATTCTTTATGTTCTATATTCTTTATATTCTATATTCTTTATGTTCTATATTCTTTATGTTCTATATTCTTTATGTTCTATATTCTTTGTGTTCTATATTCTTTATGTTCTATATTCTTTATGTTCTATATTCTTTATGTTCTATATTCTTTGTGTTCTATATTCTTTATGTTCTATATTCTTTGTGTTCTATATTCTTTGTGTTCTATATTCTTTAGGTTCTATATTCTTTAGGTTCTATATTCTTTATGTTCTATATTCTTTGTGTTCTATATTCTTTATGTTCTATATTCTTTGTGTTCTATATTCTTTATGTTCTATATTCTTTGTGTTCTATATTCTTTGTGTTCTATATTCTTTAGGTTCTATATTCTTTAGGTTCTATATTCTTTATGTTCTATATTCTTTGTGTTCTATATTCTTTATGTTCTATATTCTTTGTGTTCTATATTCTTTAGGTTCTATATTCTTTAGGTTCTATATTCTTTATGTTCTATATTCTTTGTGTTCTATATTCTTTATGTTCTATATTCTTTGTGTTCTATATTCTTTATGTTCTATATTCTTTGTGTTCTATATTCTTTGTGTTCTATATTCTTTGTGTTCTATATTCTTTGTGTTCTATATTCTTTGTGTTCTATATTCTTTGGGTTCTATATTCTTTATGTTCTATATTCTTTATTTTCTATATTCTTTGTGTTCTATATTCTTTATGTTCTATATTCTTTGTGTTCTATATTCTTTGTGTTCTATATTCTTTATGTCCTATATTCTTTGTGTTCTATATTCTATATGTTCTATATTCTTTGTGTTCTATATTCTTTATGTTCTATATTCTTTATGTTCTATATTCTTTGTGTTCTATATTCTTTGTGTTCTATATTCTATATGTTCTATATTCTTTGTGTTCTATATTCTTTGTGTCCTATATTCTTTATTTTCTATATTCTTTGTGTTCTATATTCTTTATGTTCTATATTCTTTGTGTTCTATATTCTTTATTTTCTATATTCTTTGTGTTCTATATTCTTTATGTTCTATATTCTTTGTGTTCTATATTCTTTATTTTCTATATTCTTTGTGTTCTATATTCTTTATGTTCTATATTCTTTGTG
>CM042437.1:852908-865408 GCA_023631565.1 Gymnocephalus cernua | reverse complement strand
CTCACAATTATGGATCTGAAAGTTAAATAAAAAAAATTAAAAAGTGGCAACAACAAATGTTGAAAAATGTTATGAAAAGCGACGAAAATAGCAAAAAACTTTGGCAAATGTGACGAAAAAGTTGAATAAAATGTCTTGTTTTTTGATTTTGCTGTAGTGTTTCTAATACTGTAGAAGAAGGGGAACAATGTGAGGCGCTGACAGAGCGTGATATGTCAGATTATCATCCCTTAAATCATATACACGTCTATAAATTGTGTAAAAAGGTTGAAATTACAGGCTAGGAAATGCTAGCCTGGCTCCGCCCTCTTACGTTCTCCTACTCTGGACCAGAGTCTCTTAGGACCAGGCTACTCTGGACCAGAGTCTGGTAGGACCAGGCTTGTCTGGACCAGAGTCTCGTAGGACCAGGCTACTCTTGACCAGAGTCTGGTAGTACCAGGCTACTCTGGACCAGTGTTGCTTAGGACCAGGCTACTCTGGACCAGAGTCGCGTAGGACCAAGCTACTCTGGACCAGAGTCTCATAGGACCAGGCTAGTCTGGACCAGAGTCTCGTAGGACCAGGCTACTCTGGACCAGAGTCTGGTAGGACCAGGCTAGTCTGGACCATAGTCTCTTAGGACCAGGCTACTCTGGACCAGAGTCTCCTAGGACCAGGCTAGTCTGGACCAGAGTCTGGTAGTACCAGGCTACTCTGGACCAGAGTCTCGTAGGACCAGGCTAGTCTGGACCAGAGTCTCGTAGGACCAGGCTACTCTGGACCAGAGTCTCTTAGGACCAGGCAACTCTGGACCAGAGTCTGGTAGGACCAGGCTACTCTGGACCAGAGTCTGGTAGGACCAGGCTAGTCTGGACCAGAGTCTCGTAGGACCAGGCTACTCTGGACCAGAGTCTGGTAGGACCAGGCTAGTCTGGACCAGAGTCTCTTAGGACCAGGCTACTCTGGACCAGAGTCTGGTAGGACCAGGCTACTCTGGACCAGAGTCTCATAGGACCATGCTACTCTGGACCAGAGTCTGGTAGGACCAGGCTACTATGGACCAGAGTCTCGTAGGACCAGGCTAGTATGGACCAGAGTCTGGTAGTACCAGGCTACTCTGGACCAGAGTCTCTTAGGACCAGGCTACTCTGGACCAGAGTCTGGTAGGACCAGGCTTGTCTGGACCAGAGTCTCGTAGGACCAGGCTACTCTGGACCAGTGTTGCTTAGGACCAGGCTACTCTGGACCAGAGTCGCGTAGGACCAAGCTACTCTGGACCAGAGTCTCATAGGACCAGGCTAGTCTGGACCAGAGTCTCGTAGGACCAGGCTACTCTGGACCAGAGTCTGGTAGGACCAGGCTAGTCTGGACCATAGTCTCTTAGGACCAGGCTACTCTGGACCAGAGTCTCCTAGGACCAGGCTAGTCTGGACCAGAGTCTGGTAGTACCAGGCTACTCTGGACCAGAGTCTCGTAGGACCAGGCTAGTCTGGACCAGAGTCTCGTAGGACCAGGCTACTCTGGACCAGAGTCTCTTAGGACCAGGCAACTCTGGACCAGAGTCTGGTAGGACCAGGCTACTCTGGACCAGAGTCTGGTAGGACCAGGCTAGTCTGGACCAGAGTCTCGTAGGACCAGGCTACTCTGGACCAGAGTCTGGTAGGACCAGGCTAGTCTGGACCAGTGTCTGGTAGGACCAGGCTACTCTGGACCAGAGTCTCGTAGGACCAGGCTACTCTGGACCAGTGTCGCTTAGGACCAGGCTACTCTGGACCAGAGTCGCGTAGGACCAAGCTACTCTGGACCAGAGTCTCATAGGACCAGGCTAGTCTGGACCAGGGTCTCGTAGGACCAGGCTACTCTGGACCAGAGTCTGGTAGGACCAGGCTAGTCTGGACCAGTGTCTGGTAGGACCAGGCTACTCTGGACCAGAGTCTCGTAGGACCAGGCTACTCTGGACCAGAGTCTCGTAGGACCAGGCTACTCTGGACCAGTGTCGCTTAGGACCAGGCTACTCTGGACCAGTGTCGCTTAGGACCAGGCTACTCTGGACCAGAGTCGCGTAGGACCAAGCTACTCTGGACCAGAGTCTCATAGGACCAGGCTAGTCTGGACCAGAGTCTCGTAGGACCAGGCTACTCTGGACCAGAGTCTGGTAGGACCAGGCTAGTCTGGACCAGTGTCTGGTAGGACCAGGCTACTCTGGACCAGAGTCTCGTAGGACCAGGCTACTCTGGACCAGAGTCTCGTAGGACCAGGCTACTCTGGACCAGAGTCTCGTAGGACCAGGCTACTCTGGACCAGTGTCGCTTAGGACCAGGCTACTCTGGACCAGAGTCGCGTAGGACCAAGCTACTCTGGACCAGAGTCTCATAGGACCAGGCTAGTCTGGACCAGAGTCTCGTAGGACCAGGCTACTCTGGACCAGAGTCTGGTAGGACCAGGCTAGTCTGGACCATAGTCTCTTAGGACCAGGCTACTCTGGACCAGAGTCTCCTAGGACCAGGCTAGTCTGGACCAGAGTCTGGTAGTACCAGGCTACTCTGGACCAGAGTCTCGTAGGACCAGGCTACTCTGGACCAGAGTCTCGTAGGACCAGGCTACTCTGGACCAGAGTCTCGTAGGACCAGGCTACTCTGGACCAGAGTCTCGTAGGACCAGGCTAGTATGGACCAGAGTCTCGTAGGACCAGGCTACTCTGGACCAGAGTGTCGTAGGACCAGGCTAGTCTGAACCAGAGTCTGGTAGGACCAGGCTACTCTGGACCAGAGTCTCGTAGGACCAGGCTACTCTGGACCAGAGTCTCTTAGGACCAGGCAACTCTGGACCAGAGTCTGGTAGGACCAGGCTACTCTGGACCAGAGTCTCGTAGGACCAGGCTAGTATGGACCAGAGTCTCGAGTCTCGTAGGACCAGGCTACTCTGGACCAGAGTCTCGTAGGACCAGGATAAGGAAATGCTATAAAGTCCTGAAATAACGTGTGTGTGTGTGCGTGTGTGTGTGTGTGTGTGTGTGTGTGTGTGTTTGTGTGTTGCAGGGAGCGGCCGGTGAACCGCCCCCCCCGAGCTGCTGTACCCGCAGGCGGACGTGGCGGAGCGTCTGGCGCTCGGCAGCAGCGAGGAGGCGCTGGGGAACGGCACCAAGGCGGACCTGCAGGCGGCCAAGCGCCTCGCCAAACGCCTCTACAGCCTCGACGGCTTCAGGAAGTCAGACGTGGCTCGCCACCTCGGCAAGAAGTCAGTGTGTGTTTGTGTCCTCGGTGCATATATTCCCCCTAGGGGTACTTTGGAGTACTGCAGGGGGGTACGTGTCCCCCTAGGGGTACTCTGGAGTACTGCAGGGGGTCCGTGTCCCCCTAGGGGTACTCTGGAGTACTGCAGGGGGTACGTGTCCCCCTAGGGGTACTTTGGAGTACTGCAGGGGGTACGTGTCCCCCTAGGGGTACTTTGGAGTACTGCAGGGGATCCGTGTCCCCCTAGGGGTACTTTGGAGTACTGCAGGGGGTACGTGTCCCCCTAGGGGTACTTTGGAGTACTGCAGGGGGTCCGTGTCCCCCTAGGGGTACTTTGGAGTACTGCAGCCGTAATCTTCAGACCTTTATTCTGAAATTCTTTCTACTTTTTTTTTCTTTTCTGGCTTTACCAATATTTCAAACTTTATTCTCAAAATATTCCAACATATTTCTAAAATTTTGGGTTACCCAGCCCAGTAATATTTATTACATGTACATGTACATCATATGTACTCTCCTGTTTCTGTCCTCAGTAACGACTTCAGTCAGATGGTGGCAGAGGAATATCTCAGTAACTTTAACTTCACCGGTCTGACCATCGATCAGTCGCTCAGGTCAGTTCTGTCTCCGTTTTGTATTCACCACATTAAAGGGTAACTTCAGTTTATTTCACACTGGACTCTCTGTCTCCATGTTTCTGTGTCTGATGGGAACTACAATCTGTGAAACTGGTCCAGTATTAAACCAGAACCGAGCTGTAGTGTAACCCTACAGGACTAATGTTCACCATCACCAAACTGCACCAGACTCCATGTAAATAATCAGGACTTTTATCATCGTAAAACACACTTCATTCAAAGTATACAGAAACTAAATCAAACTACCAAAAGCCGTCTTGGTTCATCTTTCCACTGTTCCAACAATCACCACTCTGGTCTGGTTGAAATAAACCCTTAATTCACCCATTTACATGTGGAGATATGCTGGATCTATACACGCTAAAAGTAGTGATTATTTACATGGAGTCTGGCTCTATACACGCTAAAAGTAGTGATTATTTACATGGAGTCTGGCTCTATACACGCTAAAAGTAGTGATTATTTACATGGAGTCTGGCTCTATACACGCTAAAAGTAGTGATTATTTACATGGAGTCTGGCTCTATACACGCTAAAAGTAGTGATTATTTACATGGAGTCTGGCTCTATACACGCTAAAAGTAGTGATTATTTACATGGAGTCTGGCTCTATACACGCTAAAAGTAATGATTATTTACATGGAGTCTGGCTCTATACACACTAAAAGTAGTGATTATTTACATGGAGTCTGGCTCTATACACGCTAAAAGTCCTGATTATTTACATGGAGTCTGGCTCTATACACGCTAAAAGTAGTGATTATTTACATGGAGTCTGGCTCTATACACACTAAAAGTCCTGATTATTTACATGGAGTCTGGCTCTATACATGCTAAAAGTAGTGATTATTTACATGGAGTCTGGCTCTATACACGCTAAAAGTAGTGATTATTTACATGGAGTTTGGCTCTATACACGCTAAAAGTCCTGATTATTTACATGGAGTCTGGCTCTATACACGCTAAAAGTAGTGATTATTTACATGGAGTCTGGCTCTATACACGCTAAAAGTCCTGATTATTTACATGGAGTCTGGCTCTATACATGCTAAAAGTAGTGATTATTTACATGGAGTCTGGCTCTATACACGCTAAAAGTAGTGATTATTTACATGGAGTCTGGCTCTATACACGCTAAAAGTAGTGATTATTTACATGGAGTCTGGTGGGTTTGGCGAATAATCTGTAAAACATTTGATTAAAAAAAAACTCACATAAAACATCAGTCACATGTTGTTTGCTTACAGACAGCCAATCACAGAGCTTCCTGACAGTTTGTTAATAAAGTTTTTTGGTGTGTTCAGGATGTTTTTGAGTCAGTTTGCTCTGATTGGAGAAACTCAGGAGAGAGAGAGAGTCCTCGCTCAGTTCTCCAGGAGATACAGACAGTGTAACCCAGAGAGCGTCGCTACTGAAGGTCTGTCTGCCTGTCTCACCTGTCTTGTCTCTGTTTTACCTGCCTGCCTGTCTCACCTGTCTGTCTCTGTTTTACCTGCCTGCCTGTCTCACCTGTCTGTCTCTGTTTTATCTGCCTGCCTGTCTCACCTGTCTGTCTGTCTGTCTCTCTCACCTGTCTTGTCTCTGTTTTACCTGCCTGCCTGTCTTACCTGTCTCTCTGTCTAACCTGCCTCTCTGTCTCACCTGTCTCTCTGTCTCACCTGTCTCTCTGTCTTACATGTCTCTCTGTCTCACCTGTCTGTGTCTGTTTTAACTGCCTGCCTGTCTAACCTGTCTCTCTGTCTCACCTGTCTGTCTCTGTTTTACCTGCCTGCCTGTCTCACCTGTCTGCCTGTCTGTCTGTCTGTCTGTCTGTCTGTCTCTCTCACCTGTCTTGTCTCTGTTTTACCTGCCTGCCTGTCTCACCTGTCTGTCTGTCTGTCTGTCTGTCTGTCTGTCTGTCTCTCTCACCTGTCTTGTCTCTGTTTTACCTGCCTGCCTGTCTCACCTGTCTCTCTGTCTCACCTGTCTGTCTGTTTCTCTGTCTCACCTGTCTCTCTGTCTCACCTGTCTGTCTGTTTCTCTGTCTCACCTGTCTCTCTGTCTCACCTGTCTCTTTGTCTCACCTGTCTCACCTGTCTGTCTGTCTCTCAGACAGCGTCCACACTCTGACCTGTGCCGTCATGTTGCTGAACTCCGACCTTCATGGAAACGTGAGTCAGATGTTATTTTGATATTAAACTGTCTGTCTGCTAAACTCTCATTTCATAACACATCGTACCTGCCGTCCACGAGAGAGGCGCGTCCTCCACCTCGCCTCCATTGTGTGTTAGTGAAGACCTCTTTGTTCTTTGTTTTTATTGACTTCCATCATCTTTTAGTTTAGGTTGTACTGATTTGAGGGATATGAAGCGTTTGAGGATACTCCCAGGAAATGACATCACAATAAGCAGAAACACACACACACGCACACACACACACACACAGACACACGCACACACACACGCTCATACAGACACACACGCACACACACACACACACAGACACACGCACACACACACACAGAGACACACACACACACATACAGACACACACACACACATACAGACAGACACACACACACACACACATACAGACACACACACACACACACACACACACACCCATACAGACACACACACACACATACAGACAGACACACACACACACACATACAGACACACACACACACACATACACATACAGACACACACACACAGACACACCCATACAGACACACACATACACACACACACACAGACACACACACACACATACAGACACACACACACACATACACATACAGACAGACACACACACACACACACACACACACATACAGACACACACACACACACATACACATACAGACACACACACACACACACATACATACAGACACACGCTCATACAGACACACACACACACACACACACTCACACACACACACATTTGAGGATACTCCCAGAAAATTACATCATAACAAGCAGACACTTGACACAGACACACACACACATACACATACAGACACACACACATACACACATACACATACACACACACACACGCTCGTACAGACACACACACACACACACACACACACACACAGAGACACACACACACACGCTCATACAGACACACATACACACACACACACACACACACACACACACACTCACACACACACACATTTGAGGATACTCCCAGAAAATTACATCATAATAAGCAGAAACAGAGTTCAAAGGGTTTTAGCTGGAACTACTTGGATGCGTTCACTGACCGCAGGACTTTTACCTATCTGTATATTTAGCTGATTTATTTTGAAACTGTGACGTCGTCTCTCGGCAACCACAGAGACTGTTTGTTTGTGCTCAGCGTGTGATTGCACAGCTTGTTGCCACGGCAACGGTCATCACTTCCTTTTGAAAACGAGTTAGCAGAAGTTCACCGTCGCCTCGGTCACACTGTGATGCAACTCGCTGCAATGCATTATCACCCAAACTGAGCGCGTCTCCACGGCAACACGCGCCATCTGCTGAGAGACCAGGATGTAACAGTACAGAGCTCTGAGAGGGGGGAACACCAGAGCAGGGGGAATGAGAGGGGAAACACCAGAGCAGGGGGAATGAGAGGGGGGAAACACCAGAGCAGGGGGAATGAGAGGGGGGAACACCAGAGCAGGGGGAATGAGAGGGGGAAACGCCAGAGCAGGGGGAATGAGAGGGGAAACACCAGAGCAGGGGGAATGAGAGGGGGAAACACCAGAGCAGGGGGAATGAGAGGGGGAAACACCAGAGCAGGGGGAATGAGAGGGGAAACACCAGAGCAGGGGGAATGAGAGGGGGAAACACCAGAGCAGGGGGAATGAGAGGGGGAAACACCAGAGCAGGGGGAATGAGAGGGGGAAACGCCAGAGCAGGGGGAATGAGAGGGGGAAACACCAGAGCAGGGGGAATGAGAGGGGAAACACCAGAGCAGGGGGAATGAGAGGGGAAACACCAGAGCAGGGGGAATGAGAGGGGGAAACACCAGAGCAGGGGGAATGAGAGGGGGAAACACCAGAGCAGGGGGAATGAGAGGGGAAACACCAGAGCAGGGGGAATGAGAGGGGGAAACACCAGAGCAGGGGGAATGAGAGGGGGAAACGCCAGAGCAGGGGGAATGAGAGGGGGAAACGCCAGAGCAGGGGGAATGAGAGGGGGGAACACCAGAGCAGGGGGAATGAGAGGGGGGAACACCAGAGCAGGGGGAATGAGAGGGGGAAACACCAGAGCAGGGGGAATGAGAGGGGGGGACACCAGAGCAGGGGGAATGAGAGGGGGAAACACCAGAGCAGGGGGAATGAGAGGGGGGGACACCAGAGCAGGGGGAATGAGAGGGGGGAACACCATGTAACGTTTCCCAAAATCAGTACAAAAGCTGGGATAAACGTACTCAACTTGAATGTTTGTTGCTTAGAAGATGTAAAGTGATTGATTACATGTTGTTGTTGTTGTTGTTGTTGTGTGTAGAACGTGGGGAAGAGGATGTCCAGCAGTCAGTTCATCACCAACCTGGAGGGTCTCAACGATGGAAAAGATTTCCCCAAAGATCTGCTGAAGGTACGACACACACGCACACACACATATACACACACACACACGCACATACACACACACACACACACACACACACACAACAACAAAGGGATCCTTTCTATTATCAGGGCAGAAAAAGAAAAAACGGGAGATCCGTTAACATCAGTGTGTGTGTGTGTGTGTGTGTGTGTGTGTGTGTGTGTGTGTGTGTGTGTGTGTGTGTGTGTGTGTATGTGTGTGTGTGTGTCTGTGTGTATATGTGTGTGTGTGTGCGTCTGTGTGTGTGTGTTTTATACCTGTTTAAATATAACTTATAATTAATATATAATATAATTTTACATTTTTAATACATAAACATAATCATCCAGATATCGCTGAGTCATGATATGTAACATCCAGCTTGTTTTGTCAATCGTCAGCTAAAAAAACAAAACAAGAAAATATTAAAATATATAAAAAAAATACTCACAACATTAATTAAATAAAACTAAAAATATATGAAAACATAAAAAAAAAAAATTCTCTGTTTTATCTATAAAAAAAGAAAAATATATTAAAACTGGACGTTTCACACCTTTTTAAATAAAACTGCTGTTTTTTGAATATATCACATACATAAACATAAAGCAAGAAATCGCTGAGTCATGGTTTGTGGTGTCCAGCCGGCTCCATTTACATTCAGCTGTGTGAATCCTCCGTGACTGACGGCTGGGAGGAGAGCAGACGGGAGGGGGAGGAGGCGGGCTTTATCCCCCGTCCCTGCGCTCTGATTGGCCGCCGCTGCACAGAGAAAAATGCGCATTGAGAGAGCGAGGGGAAAAAGAGAGCGAGGGAGAGAGAGGGAGAGGGATGAGAGCGAGAGGGAGGGAGAGGGAGGGAGGGAGAGTTCAGAGTCTCAGCCGAGAGAAAAAGAGGAGAGAGCTCACCTGACGGAGGCACGAAGAAACCACAACAAGCGAAGGAGGAGAAGAAGGAGGAGAAGAAGAAGAGCGGGATTGAAAGTTAAAGGATGAAAATCTAAATCTGAGGAAGAGGAAGAGGAAGAGGAGGAATTAGAGGATTATCTATTTTTCCTTTTTCTGTCTTTTTGTCCCAGAGTGCAACAGGAGAAACTCGTCTCTTTTCATCTCCTTTTTATCCGCTCATCCCTCGCTCTTTTCTCTCTACCTCCACCATCGGTCCGTCTTCAGTCGGCGGAGGAAGCTGACGTCACTTTTTGGGGTCTCTCTCTCTCTCTCTCTCTCTCTCCCTCTCTCTCTCTGTCTCTCTCTCTCTCTCTCTCTCTCTCTCCCTCTCTCTCTCTGTCTCTCTCTGTCTCTCTCTCTCTCTCCCCCTCTCTCTCTCTCTCTCCCTCCCCCTCTCTCTCTCTCTCTCTCTGTCTCTCTCTCTCTCTCCCTCCCCCTCTCTCTCTCTCTCTCTCTCTGTCTCTCTCTCTCTCTCCCTCCCCCTCTCTCTCTCTCTCTGTCTCTCTCTCTCTCTGTCTCTCTCTCTCTCTCTCTGTCTCTCTCTCTCTCTCTCTGTCTCTCTCTCTCTGTCTCTCTCTCTCTCTCCCTCCCCTCTCTCTGTCTCTCTCTCTCCCTCTCCCTCTCTCTGTCTCTCTCTCTCTGTCTCTCTGTCTCTCTCTCTCTCTCTCCCTCCCCCTCTCTCCCTCTCTCTCTCTGTCTGGATGTGTGGGTGTGCTCGCTCGCCCCTGCCTTCCTCTCCCTTCTTTCTTTTTTTGGTGAATGTTTTGGATGTGAGAGCGAGCGGCCGCCGTCTCCTCCTCCGTCACACGGATTTATTTGTAGTCCGGGGATTCTCCGCCGCCGCCGGCAACGCCGCAGCCGCCGCAGCCGCCGCCGCCGCATCGGGACGCTGCTGCTGCTGCGTTCAACAGCCAGTTTGAAAACTCACGTTTTATTCTCGGGGGAGAAAATCTGCAGAAAATCAGGAGCAGATCGAGGAGCTGGTTTTAATATTTAATCTGTTTTTCCTGCCGGAGTGTGAGAGGATGAACTACGCATCACTGCCTCTAACACAGCGGAGGGATTAAACACACACACACACACACACACACACACACACACACACACACACACACACACAGAGAGACACACACACACACACACACACACACACACAGAGACACTCACACACACACACACGCAGAGACACTCACACACACACACACACACGCAGAGACACACACACACACACACACACACACACAGAGACACACACACACACACACACACACAGAGACACTCACACACACACGCAGAGACACACACACACACACACACACACACACACAGAGACACACTCACACACTCACAGCTGTTTGAGACGTGAACAGGAAGTCAGAGCTCACTTCACTTTGACAGCGAAATTCAATCTTAAAATCTTAAAATTTCCAGCAACTTATTGTCTCGTAAGAGAAAATATTTCTTTTATTTGTGTTTAAAAACGTATAAAATACTCCAAAGGCTCTGAATAGACGGTATTTGTGAAGTTATTGATTGAATAACAACACATATTTCCAGTTTTATATCAGATCGGGACTAATAACATCAGGACTAATAACCAAATATTATGATTTACAGCCCTTATTATTACTGCTGTAGTTGACCCTTGGTCTCAGTGCAGCGTCATGTTTTAATCTGTAGTTACACATCAACATTGGGGTCTAAAGTTCAGTTTGAAGGCTAAAAGTTGCAGCAGTTTAGTTGTTTTTTGTAAAGTTAGTTTCTGATTTAAACTTCAGGAATCTAGCGCCTCGTTTTCTAAGAAAGAAACGTCATATTTCCAGTTTTTAAAGTTGTCAAAGTGGAGTGAGATCTGTTCCCGAGTTCATGTGAACGGGACTAAAACGCGTCATATGAACAAGAAAGTTGTCCGATATATATTTTCATTGGTTCTCCTGGCGAAGAATCTGCAGAATTTAGAGGACTGTTGTTCTGCTTTTAGGTGGAGATGTGGACATAATCTGTTTAAAACTTGCGGATAACCTGCAGAACAATCTGCAGAAAACCTGCGGAAAACTTGCAGGAAAATCAGTGGAAAATCTGCAAGAAAATCTAAAAACTCTGCAGGAAAATCTGCAAGAATATCAGTGTAAAATCTGCAGGAAAATCTGAAAACTCTGCAGGAAAATCAGCGGAAAATCTGCAGGAAAGTCTGCCGAAAATCTGTAGGAAAATCAGTGGAACATCTGCAGGAAACTCTGCAGGAAAATCAGTGGAAGATCTGCAGGAAAATCAGTGGAAAGTCTGCGGAAAATCTGTAGGAAAATCAGTGGAACATCTGCAGGAAAATCAGTGGAACATCTGCAGGAAAATCAGTGGAACATCTGCAGGAAAATCAGTGGAACATCTGCAGGAAAATCAGTGGAACATCTGCAGGAAAATCAGTGGAACATCTGCAGGAAAATCAGTGGAACATCTGCAGGAAAATCAGTGGAACATCTGCAGGAAAATCAGTGGAACATCTGCAGGAAAATCAGTGGAACATCTGCAGGAAAATCAGTGGAACATCTGCAGGAAAATCAGTGGAACATCTGCAGGAAAATCAGTGGAACATCTGCAGGAAAACGTCTGCGTCTGTAGATTCCGTGTTGCTCTGCTGATTTTCTTCCCAAGCCCAGCGGCGTGTTGGCGTTCCTGCGTCCGGAGACTCTTCTGTGCGTTCGGAGACTGTTTGTTCGCCACATGCTCCGCCTCTGAACTCTAAACGTTCCACAATGATCGGCGTCAACAGCATCCACTCGTCCGGCCGCTTCCGGTCTCGCTCGCTGTGCTCGGTGCGGAGCACGCGGGAATCCAGGGACGCGCTGGGGTACCACCAAACGCCCCGCTCCCGCTCCCTAAAACCGCTGGCCTTCCCCGACCTGCTGGGGAAAACCCAGGACAGACAGCAGCCCCGCCAGAGCCGCAAGAAGAAGGTGATTATATATTATATATAGTATATATATTATATTATATATACACGCACAGCGCTGGACGAAGTATTCACATCCTTTACTGCAGTTAAAGTACTAAAACCACACTGGAAAATACTGTGCGTGTGTGTGTGTGTCTCTGTGTGTGTGTGTGTGTGTGTGTGTCTCTGTGTGTGTG
>CM042437.1:847908-850408 GCA_023631565.1 Gymnocephalus cernua | reverse complement strand
GTGCAGGTGTGTTTAGGGCGAGAAGCGGCTGGTGCAGGTGTGTTTAGGGCGAGAAGCGCCTGGTGCAGGTGTGTTTAGGGCGAGAAGCGGCTGGTGCAGGTGTGTTTAGGGCGAGAAGCGGCTGGTGCAGGTGTGTTTAGGGGCGAGAAGCGGCTGGTGCAGGTGTGTTTAGGAATCCACTTTTACTAGTTTAACAGCAGAAAAAAAAGTCTGTGTGCCATACGCAACCTTGAAAAGGGTTGTAATTAGTTTCTTAATTAATCATAGGTGTGTGTGTGTGTGTGTGTGTGTGTGTGTGTGTGTGTGTGTTTTCTAAAATATTCATGACTAGTAAGAGCCAATCAGGAGGCAGGAAAGCTGGCATCAGCGTCCTTCTTTCCAAATGTCTCTGTTTGTGTTGAAAACGTAGCAAAATATATAGTTAATAAACGAAAAGGTAGCTGAGACACATAGACACACACACACACACACACACACACACACACACACACACACACACACACAGACAGACAGACACACACACACACACACACACACCCTGACTGTCTCTTGTGTCTCTGCAGACTCTCTACAGCTCCATCAAGAACGAGAAGCTGCAGTGGACCATGTGAGTTCTGAACTTTCATATATATATATGTGTGTGTGTGTGTGTGTGTGTGTGTGTGTGTGTGTGTGTGTGTGTGTGTGTGTGTGTGTGTGTGTGTGTGTGTGTGTGTGTGTGTGTGTGTGTGTGTGTGTGTGTGTGTGTGTCTTCTGCCCCGACCGACTCGCTCCTATTTAAGCCTCAGTTTCCACAGCAACCGTTCCCTGCTTTTCTTTCCTCGCTGTAATTACAGGTCAGACTCCCAACGCCCATGCTCGACACACACACACACACACACACCACACACACACACACCACACACACACACACACACCACACACACACACACACACACACAGAGACACACACACACACACACCACACACACACACACACATACACACACACACACACACACACACACACACACACAGATACACACACACACACACACAGAGATACACACATACACACACACACACACACACACACACACACACACACACACAGAGAGACACACCACACACACACACACACGGACACACACACACTCGCACACACACACACACACACACACACACACACACACACACAGATACACACACACACACACCACACACACACACACACACACACACAGAGAGAGACACACCACACACACATAAACACACGTATATATTTATAACACACACACACACGTATATGCAGGCCTGTGTGTGTGTGTGTGTGTGTGTGTGTCTGTGTGTGTGTGTGTGTGTGTGTGTGTGTGTGTGTGTGTGTGTGTGTGTGTCTGTATCCGTGTGTGTCTGTATCCGTGTGTGTGTGTGTGTGTGTGTGTGTGTGTGTGTGTGTGTGTGTGTTTAGCGTCTGTCCTCCCTCCTGTTCAGCCTGTTTTTATTTCTTTATTTATTCGTCTGTTTAGCGTTTTAATCTTCTTCTGCGTGGATCCGAGCGGCGGCCGAGATGATAGAACATGAAAATGAGATGAGGTCATAGGACGAGGTGATGCTTTAGGTGACGATGCAACAACAGATATTAAATAAGGAGATGATGATGCAACAGCAGATATTAAATAAGGAGATGATGATGCAACAGCAGATATTAAATAAGGAGATGATGATGCAACAGCAGATATTAAATAAGGAGATGATGATGCAACAGCAGATATTAAATAAGGAGATGATGATGCAACAGCAGATATTAAATAAAGACATGATGATGCAACAGCAGATATTAAATGAGGAGGAGGGACTATAATAAGCAGGACGTCTGCAGAGAGAAAGTTAAAGAGGATTTTCTTTATGTAACCGTCGTGTTTTCTTTACGGGTCAAAATTGAAAATTAACATTTTTTTTATGCTTTTTTCTAACTCATAATCAATAATTATACCTGACTTTATACTATAACTTTATACTATAACTTTATACTATAACTTTATACTATATTTCTAACTCATAATCAATAATTATACCTGACTTTATACTATAACTTTATACTATATTTCTAACTCATAGTCAGTAATTATACCTAACTAACTTTTGAGTTTAAAAAAAGCAGAAATTATGAATTATTTTGACTAATATATATATATATATATATAGGTATGTGTCTCTGTGTGTGTGTGTGTGTTTGACTATATATATATATATATACACACACACATATATATATATATACAGATATATATACAGATAGATAGGTATATATATCTGTATATATACCTATCTATGTATATATGTATATATATATATATATATATATATATGTATATGTGTGTGTGTGTGTGTCTGTGTGTGTATATATATAGTCAAGCACACACACACAGACACACACACACACACACACACACTGAGCCACCAGGCGACCATGTGAACGACGTTGTGTGACTGTGATTTCTTCTTCTGTGCAGCGACGAGG
>CM042437.1:835408-842908 GCA_023631565.1 Gymnocephalus cernua | reverse complement strand
CTACAGACACACAATTACAGACACACAACTACAGACATACACACACACACACACACAACTACAGACACACAGACACACAACTACAGACACAAACACATTCACACAACTACAGACACACACACACACACACACACACACACACACAAAACTACAGACACACACACACACACACAAAACTACACACACACACACACAGACTCCAGCTGTTTAAAGCTAGCGTGTTAGCAGTTAGCTCTGACGTCAGAAGTACATGTGAACCATATTGAATGAGGGGGGGTCAGACTAACTCCTGGATGTTGTGTCCCGACAGGACGAGCAGGTGAAGTGTCACGAGAACCGGTTCCGGGCGGTTTCCTCGGACCTGGCCGAGCTCTCGGCCGCCACGCCGGACCGGAAGGTCAAAGGTCGCGAGCTGGAGGAGCAGAAACTGCGGCACGAGTACCTGGAGTTTGAGGTGAGACACAAACATACGTCAAGATTAAAGATGGAATATACAAACCTCTCGGCCTGTCTTCCACCGGGAATACAGGCCGAGAGAGTGTATATATATTATATTATATATATTATATAGTATAATAATGTAATATTCTACTCATAAAAGTGTAATATTCAAACATTTTTCTGGCTTTTTACCCCATAATACTTTATTCTCTAAATATTAAAAAACCAAATGGATTGTGTGTGTGTGTAGTTGTGTGTGTGTGTATGTGTGTGTGTCTGTAGTTGTGTGTGTGTGTGTGTGTGTCTGTAGTTGTATGTGTGTGTGTCTGTAGTTGTATGTGTGTGTGTGTCTGTAGTTGTGTGTGTGTCTGTAGTTGTGTGTGTGTGTGTGTCTGTAGTTGTGTGTGTGTGTGTCTGTAGTTGTGTGTCTGTAGTTGTGTGTGTGTGTGTGTGTGTAGTTGTGTGTGTGTGTATGTGTGTGTGTCTGTGGTTGTGTGTGTGTGTGTGTGTGTCTGTACTTGTATGTGTGTGTCTGTAGTTGTGTGTGTGTGTGTGTCTGTAGTTGTATGTGTGTGTGTGTCTGTAGTTGTGTGTGTGTCTGTAGTTGTGTGTGTGTGTGTGTGTGTGTGTGTGTGTCTGTGTGTGTGTGTGTGTGTGTGTGTGTCTGTAGTTGTGTGTGTGTGTGTCTGTAGTTGTGTGTGTGTGTGTGTGTGTGTGTGTCTGTAGTTGTGTGTGTGTCTGTAGTTGTGTGTGTGTGTGTGTGTGTGTGTGTGTGTGTGTGTGTGTGTCTGTGTAGTTGTGTGTCTGTGTGTGTAGTTGTGTGTGTGTGTGTCTGTAGTTGTGTGTCTGTGTGTGTGTGTGTGTGTGTGTGTGTGTGTGTGTGTGTGTGTGTCTGTAGTTGTGTGTGTGTGTGTGTCTGTAGTTGTGTGTGTGTGTGTCTGTAGTTGTGTGTGTGTCTGTAGTTGTGTGTGTGTGTGTGTGTGTGTGTGTGTGTGTGTGTGTCTGTAGTTGTGTGTGTGTGTATGTGTGTGTGTCTGTAGTTGTGTGTGTGTGTGTGTCTGTACTTGTATGTGTGTGTGTCTGTAGTTGTGTGTGTGTGTGTCTGTAGTTGTATGTGTGTGTGTGTCTGTAGTTGTGTGTGTGTCTGTAGTTGTGTGTGTGTGTGTGTGTGTGTGTGTGTGTGTGTGTGTGTGTGTGTGTGTGTGTGTGTGTGTGTGTGTGTGTGTGTGTGTGTGTGTCTGTAGTTGTGTGTGTGTGTGTGTGTGTGTAGTTGTGTGTGTGTCTGTAGTTGTGTGTGTGTGTGTGTGTGTGTCTGTACTTGTATGTGTGTGTGTCTGTAGTTGTGTGTGTGTGTGTCTGTAGTTGTATGTGTGTGTGTGTCTGTAGTTGTGTGTGTGTCTGTAGTTGTGTGTGTGTGTGTGTGTGTGTGTGTGTGTGTGTGTGTGTGTGTGTGTGTGTGTGTGTGTGTGTGTGTGTGTGTGTGTCTGTGTAGTTGTGTGTCTGTGTGTGTGTGTGTGTGTGTGTGTGTGTGTGTGTCTGTAGTTGTGTGTGTGTGTGTCTGTAGTTGTGTGTGTGTGTGTGTGTGTGTGTGTCTGTAGTTGTGTGTGTGTGTGTGTGTGTGTAGTTTATTTCCTGTCTTTTATAATAATATATATTTTAATATATTCATTTTATTTCCTCTTTTCTCTTCTGAGATGAAATGTGTTTTTTGCGTCCCCAGAAAACGCGGTACGGGACGTACGCCATGCTGCTCCGGGCCAAACTGGCGAGCGGCGACGAGGACCTGTCGGCGTTCGAGTCGCGGCTGTTTGACGACGGCGGTCTGCAGCGGGCGCACTCCAGCCCCACGCTGCCCCAGGACGCCGCCGCCGGCAAGGAGAAGACGCGTGGCGCCAAGACGTCCAAGAGCCTGAAGGTCACGTCGTCCTCCAGTGGCGGCGGAGGCGGCGGCGGTGGTGGCGGTGGTGGCGGAGGCGGCGGCGGTGGTGGCGGAGGCGGCGGAGGCGGCGCCGGCAGTGGCGGCGGCGAGGGAAACAGGAAGAAGAACGGCGGGAACAACCGGCAGGCGGAGCCGCAGAAACAGGAAGCGGCGCCTTAAGGTTTTTCCAACGAGCGTGGCGGGAGACGGACGTGAAGCATCATGGGTAGCGGGCGGACATCCTCCTTTAAACCTTTTCTGTTTCAACCTCAGCCGCGTTCTGATTGGCTGACGGGGTTTTCCTCCCAGAGCCGGGAGGAGGCGTTCGAGGGCGGTGGGAAAAGGAGACGTTGGTCAGGAAGGAGGACCGGGCGGACGGTTTGTCCCCCGTCCCAACATCAGCTTCAGCTCCCACGTCTCTCCTTAATATTTGGTTTCTGCTGTAAACGGAGGAAGCGTTCACACACGGACACTCTGTAGGTACTATTATTATTATTATTATTATTATTATTTTTATTTTTATTTGAAAACTGACCTGCTTCTCCTAGCAACAAACGAGAGGGGAGCAGGTTGCCGTGGCGACCGAGATATGGACGACGGTATGACAGAGAGCGTGGGACTGTTGCCGTGGCAAAAAGGAGAGGAAGGAGGGAAGGAAGGAAGGAAGGAAGGAAGGAAGGAAGGAAGGAAGGAAGGAAGGAAGGAAGGAAGGAAGGAAGTGAGACTCTGGAGTCAGGACTCCCTCGGCCAAAAACACACAAACAAACATAATACAATGCTGTGTGTGTGTGTGTGTTTGTGTGTGTCTGTGTGTGTGTGTGTGTGTGTGTGTTTGTGTGTGTCTGTGTGAGTGTGTGTGTGTGTGTGTGTGTGCGAGTGTGTGTGTGTGTGTGTGTGTGTGTGTGTGTGTGTGTGTGTGTGTGTATTGATGTGTAAATAGTGTGTTGTGTGTTTGATATTTATCATGTTTATCTCTCTGCTGGAACAAACCGGCTGTACGGAAGATTATTAGTGACACCACAACAACAACAACAACAACAACAACAACAACAGATGGTGTGAAGTGTCTCAGTAGTTTAGTCTTTAATGAACTTCCTGTTTGCTGGAAACGATGCTGGAAACTCAATAATGTTTGAACCCGTCCCCGTTATCTCTCCTCATTCCTCCTGTTTTACTCTCTCTCTCCTCATTCCTCCTGTTTTATTCTCTCTCCTCATTCCTCCTGTTTTATTCTCTCTCCTCATTCCTCCTGTTTTATTCTCTCTCTCCTCATTCCTCCTGTTTTACTCTCTCTCTCCTCATTCCTCCTGTTTTACTCTCTCTCTCCTCATTCCTCCTGTTTTACTCTCTCTCTCCCGTGCTGAACTCATCTTTGTTTTTGTTTATTGTTGTTAAAGTTTAAATCGTCTGAAAACGAACTTCAGAAACTATGTTTTTAACTTCTTCGCCTGATCATGTTCACTGTCAGACAATCTGGCAGCGGGGGTTTCTGGGTAATGAAGTCTGGCAGCAGGGGTTTCTTGGTAATGAAGTCTGGCAGGGGTTTCTGGGTAATGAAGTCTTCCACGTGCAGTCCCTCCCGCGGCCACTAGGTGTCAGCAGAGTCTGACAAACATTTAGTAAAAGTACAAAAGTATCAGCATAAGAAAACTTACCCAAGTACCCATGACTTTAAACTATATATATATATATATATATATATATATATATATATATATATATATATATATATATATATATATATATATATATATATATATAGTTTAATGTGTAGTAACTCGTCATCACTTATCAGCTAATTACAAACATGTTTAATCCTAAAACTACAACCTGAGTCTAGAAAACACGGACGGAGAACGTGAAGATGATGTCACACAGACACACAACTACAGACACACAACTACAGACACACAGACACACAACTACAGACACAACTACAGACACAGACACAGACACACAACTACAGACACACACACAGACACACAACTGCAGACACACAACTGCAGACACACAACTATGGACACACAACAGACACAACTACAGACACACACACAGACACACAACTACAGACACACAACTACAGACACACAGACACACAACTAGACAGACACACAACTACAGACACACACATACACACACAACTACAGACACACACACAGACACACACACAGACACACACACACACACAACTACAGACACACAGACACACAACTACAGACACGCACACAGACACACAACTACAGACACACAACTGCAGACACACAACTGCAGACACACAACTGCAGACACACAACTACAGACACACAACTACAGACACAACTACAGACACAGACACACAACTACAGACACACAGACACACACACATACACACAGACACACACTACAGACAGACACACACACAGACACACAACAACAGACAGACAACTACAAACACACAGCTACAGACACACACACACAGCTACAGACACACACACACAGCTACAGACACACACACACAGCTACAGACACACAATAACAGTCGCCCAACTACAGGGTCGTTAAGTTGCCGGAGATCTTTATTAATTTTGCTGAGTCATGTTTTAGAGATCTGCAGAGTTCAGCTTTTATTTTTTTATTGTTTTTTTTTTCTCAGTTTTTAACATCTGCAGAAATGTCTGCAAAACATCTGCGTCCCAAACCAGCTGCAACCGTTTATAATAATCCTCAACAACAACAACAACAACAACAACAACGTGTGTGTCTGGGAAACCTCCACAGAACACGGGAGGAGAGGAGGAGGAAGTCGTTGTGACTGTTTCCTGTTCCTGGGCGAGCGTTTACAGACCGCGATGCTGCTGTGACTGATTTCCCTTTCACGAGTCCGTCTCTCGCGGCTGGAAACACGATTAGTTTGGGGATCACGGTTTGTTCTTCAGACCCTGAACGCACCGCAGAGACTCACCGCGGTTTGATGATGTTCCACATCTGGGTCGTGTTTTTACGCCGAGTACGTCCTGACCAGAGATACAGCCACGCAACAAATATTATATAATATATATATAATATATATATAATATATATAATATATATAATATATATATAATATATAATATTAAAATACGATGAAGAAAGGAGACAACGTAAAGAGGTGGTAGAAAGAAGTGTGTGTGTGTGTGTGTGTCTGTAGTTCTGTGTGTGTGTGTGTGTGTGTGTGTGTGTGTGTGTGTGTGTGTGTGTGTGTGTGTAGTTGTGTGTGTGTGTGTGTGTGTGTCTGTGTGTGTGTGTGTGTGTCTGTAGTTGTGTGTGTGTGTGTGTGTGTGTGTCTGTAGTTCTGTGTGTGTGTGTGTGTGTGTGTGTGTGTGTGTGTGTGTGTGTGTGTGTGTGTGTGTGTAGTTGTGTGTGTGTGTGTGTGTGTGTCTGTGTGTGTGTGTGTGTGTCTGTAGTTGTGTGTGTGTGTGTGTGTGTCTGTGTGTCTGTGTGTGTGTGTGTGTGTCTGTGTGTGTGTGTGTCTGTGTGTGTGTGTGTGTGTGTGTGTGTGTGTGTGTGTGTGTCTGTGTGTGTGTGTGTGTGTCTGTGTGTGTGTGTGTGTGTGTGTGTGTGTGTGTGTGTCTGTGTGTGTGTGTGTGTGTGTGTGTGTGTGTGTGTGTGTGTGTGTGCAGGAAGTCAAGATAGGTGGAAAATATCAAAAACGTAGAAAACGGCGACAAAAACTTTGTAAAAAGATCAACTTCCTCCGTTTACGTGTAAACAAAGATTTCCAAAATACTCGGCCGGAGAATTCACCGTTGCCGTGTAAACGAAGGGACGTGTCTTTGAATGTGGCGCTTTCTAAAGCCACGTGGCGTGCTATCGCGAGGCTACGTGGCGTATCGCGAGGCTACGTGGCGTGCTATCGCGATTATTTCAATGTTTCCGGAGTTGAAGAAGTTTTTCGTTCCCAATGTTTTTGACCGTCTTGTCGACGTTTTAAGCGATTTTTGAGAGACTCTAGTCACGGCCATTCCACTTCCTGTTTCCGGGTTAGCTCTCCACCAATCAGATTGGTCCAGATTGGTAGCCCTCCCGACTACGCCCTAATCAGTCCAAATGAAGGCCGACGGCTCCTCCGACTGACGGCGGCACAGAACACGCCGCGCAGACTCGAGTCACCGACCTCGCCGGACTGTACGGCGGCTGGTTTCCGGCCCGGTCTGTCGTGACCTTTCGTCTCTTTCCGAGTCGTCGTCGTCTTTTTCCCCCCTCGCCGTTTTCGCCGCTTTTTCTGACATTCGTCACCCGTTGACGTCGAGTTCCTCCGACACTATTTCCGATGTTTGTTTTTTTGTTTTGTTTTCTGAGTCCACGCAGACGTCCTGAAGTTCCTCCTCCGTCAAAGGCGACGTCTCGGCCGACACGCGGCGTGGCGGTCCAGCCTCGCCGTCTGACCCCGCCGCCTCGTATATTTACTCCCCCAAATATCCAGCAGCAGTCGTGTACTTTGGGTGTATTTGTCGCTCTGTGCAACGTGAAGCAGCGTAGGACGGATGTGTCTAAAAGTCATGGCCGCTTTCAGCTCTGTGTCCGCGTCCCGACCTTCTTCTTCTTCTTCTTCTTCTTCTTCTTCTTCTTCTGTAAATAAATGTACGAGTTCACTTTGAGAAGCCATACCGTCAGCGAGCGCTAACCAGCTAGCGCTCGCTGCGTTTTAGATATTCCCGTGTATTTATTCTGTGTCTGTGTACATACGGTCCAAACTCGCTGTGAGGCTTCTTCTGGTCGTAGTGAGACGCAAACAAACGTGTTTGTATCATTTTTGGGGCTTAGAGGCGAAAATAAAAACATTTTGAAACATAAAAAAAAAAAGTCTCGAGAGTTTTTTTTATTCAAAGTTACAGGAAACAAGAGCCGCGATGCGTTCGGGTGCCGTGGGAATATTTAAGAAAACCAGCGTGAATACACAGCAGAACTGTAAGAAATGATTCTGTGGTCTCGTAGATTTGAATTAATGTATTAGATAAAATATATATTCCATATGATTGTGTTTTTGATTTTGAGGCAAATATTTAATTAAATTTATTATTATTTAATATTAATTATTTACATTTATATTTAATTAACTGTATTATTATTTAATATTAATTATTTACATTTATATTTAATTAAATGTATTATTTCATATTTAA
>CM042437.1:820408-830408 GCA_023631565.1 Gymnocephalus cernua | reverse complement strand
GTGGATGCTACAGGTGCACTACAGGTGAGTCACACAGTGACGTCACACTTCAGGTATCTGTGGTGCATTGTTGCTGAGATTAAAAGCGCCCACAGTCAGTCACTCCCAGATGATGACATGTTAAAATATGTCGCAGAAAATAATTATACTGAATATTTGACCTGCTCCATATAAACTGGAAACAATAAAAATGGAATAAAATAAATCAGGCTTTTTTAGTTTATAGTGACATATTTTCGTGTTCGTGTAGGTTTCTCTTTCTGTATGTTATGAAAGCAGCTGGTGGACCAACAGGTAGAGCAGGTGATGCCTCACCTGTTAAAAAATGTAGTTTTTGTTGTTGAGCGACTCGGGTGTGACTCTATGGAAACATGAATGTGTGAAATTAAAGTACAGAGAACAATCTGAGATATTATTTGAATAATTTGCTGATCCGAAATATCAGAAAACCCCGAAAATAATCTAAAAACTGTCATCACAATAACATTTTTTTAGCTTAAGCCTCGTGTCCACCTGCAAGTTTGAGTTTTTCTGGGTCAAAATTTAAAATTATATAAACTTTATACACTTTTCCTCAAGTTTATGAAGTTTTTTCTTTGGTCACTTTTCGATGATTTTGATTCTTTCTGCACTTTATTTTTATATATATATATTTTTTTTTAGGCTGGGTCTCCTCTAGCTGTAGATAGGTGGGGTCTCCTCTAGCTGTAGATAGGTGGGGTCTCCTCTAGCTGTAGATAGGTGGGGTCTCCCCTAGCTGTAGATAGGTGGGGTCTCCTCTAGCTGTAGATAGGTGGGGTCTCCTCTAGCTGTAGATAGGTGGGGTCTCCTCTAGCTGTAGATAGGTGGGGTCTCCTCTAGCTGTAGATAGGTGGGGTCTCCTCTAGCTGTGGATAGGTGGGGTCTCCTCTAGCTGTAGATAGGTGGGGTCTCCTCTAGCTGTAGATAGGTGGGGTCTCCTCTAGCTGTAGATAGGTGGGGTCTCCTCTAGCTGTAGATAGGTGGGGTCTCCCCTAGCTGTAGATAGGTGGGGTCTCCTCTAGCTGTAGATAGGTGGGGTCTCCTCTAGCTGTAGATAGGTGGGGTCTCCTCTAGCTGTAGATAGGTGGGGTCTCCTCTAGCTGTGGATAGGTGGGGTCTCCTCTAGCTGTAGATAGGTGGGGTCTCCTCTAGCTGTAGATAGGTGGGGTCTCCTCTAGCTGTAGATAGGTGGGGTCTCCTCTAGCTGTAGATAGGTGGGGTCTCCTCTAGCTGTAGATAGGTGGGGTCTCCTCTAACTGTAGATAGGTGGGGTCTCCTCTAGCTGTAGATAGGTGGGGTCTCCTCTAGCTGTAGGTAGGTGGGGTCTCCTCTAGCTGTAGATAGGTGGGGTCTCCTCTAGCTGTAGATAGGTGGGGTCTCCTCTAGCTGTAGATAGGTGGGGTCTCCTCTAGATGTAGATAGGTGGGGTCTCCTCTAGCTGTAGATAGGTGGGGTCTCCTCTAGCTGTAGGTAGGTGGGGTCTCCTCTAGCTGTAGATAGGTGGGGTCTCCTCTAGCTGTAGGTAGGTGGGGTCTCCTCTAGCTGGAGATAGGTGAGGTCTCCTCTAGCTGTAGGTAGGTGGGGTCTCCTCTAGCTGGAGATGGGTGGGGTCTCCTCTAGCTGTAGATAGGTGGGGTCTCCTCTAGCTGTAGATAGGTGGGGTCTCCTCTAGCTGTAGGTAGGTGGGGTCTCCTCTAGCTGTAGATAGGTGGGGTCTCCTCTAGCTGTAGATAGGTGGGGTCTCCTCTAGCTGTGGATAGGTGGGGTCTCCTCTAGCTGTAGATAGGTGGGGTCTCCTCTAGCTGTAGATAGGTGGGGTCTCCTCTAGCTGTAGATAGGTGGGGTCTCCTCTAGCTGTAGATAGGTGGGGTCTCCCCTAGCTGTAGATAGGTGGGGTCTCCTCTAGCTGTAGATAGGTGGGGTCTCCTCTAGCTGTAGATAGGTGGGGTCTCCTCTAGCTGTAGATAGGTGGGGTCTCCTCTAGCTGTAGATAGGTGGGGTCTCCTCTAGCTGTGGATAGGTGGGGTCTCCTCTAGCTGTAGATAGGTGGGGTCTCCTCTAGCTGTAGATAGGTGGGGTCTCCTCTAGCTGTAGATAGGTGGGGTCTCCTCTAGCTGTAGATAGGTGGGGTCTCCTCTAGCTGTAGATAGGTGGGGTCTCCTCTAACTGTAGATAGGTGGGGTCTCCTCTAGCTGTAGATAGGTGGGGTCTCCTCTAGCTGTAGGTAGGTGGGGTCTCCTCTAGCTGTAGATAGGTGGGGTCTCCTCTAGCTGTAGATAGGTGGGGTCTCCTCTAGCTGTAGATAGGTGGGGTCTCCTCTAGATGTAGATAGGTGGGGTCTCCTCTAGCTGTAGATAGGTGGGGTCTCCTCTAGCTGTAGGTAGGTGGGGTCTCCTCTAGCTGTAGATAGGTGGGGTCTCCTCTAGCTGTAGGTAGGTGGGGTCTCCTCTAGCTGGAGATAGGTGAGGTCTCCTCTAGCTGTAGGTAGGTGGGGTCTCCTCTAGCTGGAGATGGGTGGGGTCTCCTCTAGCTGTAGATAGGTGGGGTCTCCTCTAGCTGTAGATAGGTGGGGTCTCCTCTAGCTGTAGGTAGGTGGGGTCTCCTCTAGCTGTAGATAGGTGGGGTCTCCTCTAGCTGTAGATAGGTGGGGTCTCCTCTAGCTGTAGATAGGTGGGGGTCTCCTCTAGCTGTAGGTAGGTGGGGTCTCCTCTAGCTGGAGATAGGTGGGGTCTCCTCTAGCTGTAGGTAGGTGGGGTCTCCTCTAGCTGGAGATAGGTGGGGTCTCCTCTAGCTGGAGGTAGGTGGGGTCTCCTCTAGCTGTAGATAGGTGGGGTCTCCTCTAGCTGTAGATGGGTGGGGTCTCCTCTAGCTGTAGATAGGTGGGGTCTCCTCTAGCTGTAGATAGGTGGGGTCTCCTCTAGCTGTAGATAGGTGGGGTCTCCTCTAGCTGTAGGTAGGTGGGGTCTCCTCTAGCTGTAGATAGGTGGGGTCTCCTCTAGCTGTAGATAGGTGGGGTCTCCTCTAGCTGTAGGTAGGTGGGGTCTCCTCTAGCTGTAGATAGGTGGGGCCTCCTCTAGTTGTAGATAGGTGGGGTCTCCTCTAGCTGTAGATAGGTGGGGTCTCCTCTAGCTGTAGATAGGTGGGGTCTCCTCTAGCTGTAGATAGGTGGGGTCTCCTCTAGCTGTAGATAGGTGGGGTCTCCTCTAGCTGTAGATAGGTGGGGTCTCCTCTAGCTGTAGATAGGTGGGGTCTCCTCTAGCTGTAGATAGGTGGGGTCTCCTCTAGCTGTAGATAGGTGGGGTCTCCTCTAGCTGTAGGTAGGTGGGGTCTCCTCTAGCTGTAGATAGGTGGGGTCTCCTCTAGCTGTAGATAGGTGGGGTCTCCTCTAGCTGTAGATAGGTGAGGTCTCCTCTAGCTGTAGGTAGGTGGGGTCTCCTCTAGCTGTAGGTAGGTGGGGTCTCCTCTAGCTGTAGATGGGTGGGGTCTCCTCTAGCTGTAGATAGGTGAGGTCTCCTCTAGCTGTAGGTAGGTGGGGTCTCCTCTAGCTGTAGGTAGGTGGGGTCTCCTCTAGCTGTAGGTAGGTGGGGTCTCCTCTAGCTGTAGATGGGTGGGGTCTTCCCTAGCTGACGTTGCCGTGTGCTCCTCCTGCAGGAGTAAGTCCTTCGTGTTCAGCGCGCTCTACGCCGCCCTGGTGTTCGGAGGGCAGCACTACATGAAGCCGCGGCCCAAGATGAACCTGCGGCGGCCGCTGGTCCTCTGGTCGCTCAGCCTCGCTCTCTTCAGGTACCAACACACGCCACGTGTTTAATGCTTCATCTTCACTGTTTAGACCTCGGAGGGGGGGGGGGGGGGTACTCGGCTTAATGACACAATTCAAATGGAGAACATCATTAAACAGTTTGAGAACCGCTGGGTTCTTGTCACTTTTTTACACTTTCTCTTCCGTGTGACCTGCTAATTAAATTGTTTTTAGTGTGTTATACTTATGGCTTCTCCCCCCCCCCCTCCCCCCCCTCTCTCCCCCCCCCCCCCTCCCCCCTGTCTCAGCATCATCGGGGCGGTCCGGACCGGTTCCTACATGTTCCACGTCCTGAGCAGCAGCGGCTTCAGACAGTCCATCTGCAACCAGAGCTTCTACAACGGACCGGTCAGCAAGTTCTGGGCCTACGCCTTCGTGCTGAGCAAAGCTCCGGAGCTCGGTCAGTGCACGCACACACGCACGCACGCACGCACGCACGCACGCACGCACGCACGCTCCTGTTAGAGACGCACGCTTAACTCCCCGTTGGAGACCAATCTTTACTCCAAACACACGGAGACTAAACAACCGTGTATCAGTTTTCTGACGCTGATAAACGTCCCTGAACTCGTTCCAGTTTGTTCTGTCAGAGACCTTCAGCTTATACAACACAACAAACTCTTCACTGATCTGATCCACGATCTAAAAAACAAAATCAACTACAGCAGAAAGATAAGACTTCTGTTTCACTTCATTTTCGTTGTCCGTGACTCTTTAAGGCTCTAAATCCACCTTTTCTGGCTCTAAATCCACCTTTTCTGGCTCTAAATCCACACCTGTTCTGGCTCTAAATCCACACCTGTTCTGGCTCTAAATCCACACCTGTTCTGGCTCTAAATCCACACCTGTTCTGGCTCTAAATCCACACCTGTTCTGGCTCTAAATCCACCTGTTCTGGCTCTAAATCCACCTGTTCTGGCTCTAAATCCACCTGTTCTTGCTCTAAATCCACCTGTTCTGGCTCTAAATCCACCTTTTCTGGCTCTAAATCTTCCTGTTCTGGCTCTAAATCCACCTGTTCTTGCTCTAAATCCACCTGTTCTTGCTCTAAATCCACCTGTTCTGGCTCTAAATCCACCTTTTCTGGCTCTAAATCCACCTGTTCTGGCTCTAAATCCACCTGTTCTGGCTCTAAATCCACCTGTTCTGGCTCTAAATCCACCTGTTCTGGCTCTAAATCCACCTTTTCTGGCTCTAAATCCACCTGTTCTGGCTCTAAATCCACCTTTTCTGGCTCTAAATCCACCTTTTCTGGCTCTAAATCCACCTTTTCTGGCTCTAAATCCACCTTTTCTGGCTCTAAATCCACCTTTTCTGGCTCTAAATCCACCTGTTCTGGCTCTAAATCTACCTGTTCTGGCTCTAAATCTACCTGTTCTGGCTCTAAATCTACCTGTTCTGGCTCTAAATCTACCTGTTCTGGCTCTAAATCTACCTGTTCTGGCTCTAAATCCACCTGTTCTGGCTCTAAATCCACCTGTTCTGGCTCTAAATCCTCGTTGTCAGTGTTCCAGTCGGAGCCCTGCGTTTCCTGTGCACTGATTGGTTGCTTTGTGTCTGCAGGCGACACGGCGTTCGTGGTTCTGCGGAAGCAGAAGCTGCTGTTCCTGCACTGGTACCACCACATCACGGTGCTGCTGTACTCCTGGTACTCGTACAAAGACATGGTGGCCGGCGGCGGCTGGTTCATGACCATGAACTTCGGCGTGCACGCGCTGATGTACAGCTACTACGCGGCGCGCGCCGCCGGGCTGCGCGTGCCGCGCCCGCTGGCCGTGCTCATCACCAGCGCTCAGATCGGGCAGATGTTCATGGGGCTGACGGTCAGCGTCCTGGTGTACCGCTGGATGCAGCACGGGGACTGCCCGTCCCACCTGGACAACATCACCTGGGCCTCGCTGATGTACCTCAGCTACCTGCTGCTCTTCTCCAACTTCTTCTACCACACGTACCTGCGCCGCCAGGACGCCACCGCCAACGGCAACGCCAAGACCCACAAGGCCGAGTAGAGACAGACGATTGATCGGACGCACTGGACCCCGTTCTCACATTCATGGCCAAAAATGTTTTTTTTTTTACAAGATTAAATCGGCAGAATCACTCGTAGCAACTTCACGATCTGCAGGACGCACGAACGCCGCGTTTAGAGAGACTGGCGGTTTGACGTCCTGCAGGAAAAACACACACACACACACACACACACACACACACACACACACACACACACACACACACACACGACTACTTTACGTCCAACGTTTACAACTTTTAATTCTGACTATTTCACAGCCGTAGAATCCCAAGAATTTTAAGCCAGTTTCTTCACATTTTCCGACTGACTGTTCAACTTCCTGCGAGAGAGAGAGAGAGAGAGAGAGAGAGAGAACGCGTTATTCTGTCTCCATGACTTTGTATTTTCACCCTTTCTCCATCTCATCCCTGAGTCCCTACTGTCACTGCAGCTCTTGTCTGGTTCTGGTTCTCCTGGTTAAAGGGATGCACCGACTGGAAGTCACGGACCTTAATGGTGTAGTGGAGGATTTTCTGTTTCCGGGTGGATCATCGAGACTATTGGTCCTCCCAGCTGTCAATCATTCTGGGATATGTTCACGTGGCGTGACAGGTCAGCGAGCAGACGGCCGCGGCCTCCGACCATAGACGGGATATAAAAGCCTAAATCCACATTTTCTGGCTCTAAATCCTCCTTTGCTCCTTCAGCAAACTATTTATTTGCAGCGTTTCGGTCCGAGACCTTCATCAGGTAAATTTACCTGATGAAGGTCTCGGACCGAAACGCAAATAAATATAGTTTGCTTGCGTGATGGTCAGCGTGCGGGATCTTTCTTCTAAACTTCTGATCTGCCACTTTGGATCACATCCTACGCACCTGCCCGACCTAAAGAGGTGTGCAAAAAAGCTTTCTTACAACTTCCTGCGAAGTGAACTGATACTAGAAGAAGAATCCAGAAAGAACGTACGATGCCAACGGCTTCACACTCTTAAAAGATCTCCGATTTCAAACAGGAAAAAATAGTTTTTTTTTTTAAACCAAGCACCAAGTTTTATTCATTAGAAATTTGCATTTTTTTTAAACAACAAACTGAATCATTTCTCATCCTGACGGTCTGGCTGTTTTTTTTTATTTTATTTTTTATTAGAAAATCTGCAGATTTTAGTCCGATAAGCTTTATGTTGACGTTTCCTCTGAGATGAAGTCAGTCTGGCACCGCAGACACTCACCGCTCCGCCCGAACCACTCGTACTGGTTTCACTGGTTCCACACACACACACACACACACGTGTCCCATCTGCCAGCAGCCAATCACAGTCCAGGTGTCTGAGTCACAGTTAAAGCTGCACGCTGACACTCCTCATCGCTCATGTTCAGAGTTTAGGAATCAACTCGCCACTAACTCGACTCGCCACTGACTCGACTCGCCACTATCTGAACTCGCCACTAACTCGACTCGCCACTAACTCGACTCGCCACTAACTCGACTCGCCACTAACTCGACTCGCCACTAACTCGACTCTCCACTAACTCGACTCGCCACTATCTGAACTCGCCACTAACTTACCAGAAAAGAAGTCTGAGTTTTCGGTTTGTCTAACATGAAGTTTTGTCTGAAACGGGTTTACACTCCGCTCGGTTTCAGAGTTTTTATAGCTGAGAAACAAAAGGGAACTCTATGTATTATTTAGTCTATCTATTATAGATCTGTGTGTTTAGTCTATCTATTATAGATCTACGTGTTTAGTCTATCTATTATAGATCTATGTGTTTAGTCTTTCTATTATAGATCTACGTGTTTAGTCTATCTATTATAGATCTATGTGTTTAGTCTATCTATTATAGATCTACGTGTTTAGTCTATCTATTATAGATCTACGTATTATTATTTAGTATTTATTTGACGTATGATGGCAGCCAATCCGTGGCCGGAAAAGTCTCAAACTGTTGTTGTTGTTCCACTTCCTGAGTGTCTTCTTCTTCTACTTTATTAATATCACTCATCATGTAACTCACACGCTGGTTATTTATCATTTTGTACCGTTTTTATATTTAGAGAGTTTGACTTGTTTACTAAAAGCGGTTGCTAGGAAACGTCTCCCTTACATCCCAACCTGTTGAATCTGTTTATTATTATTATTTTTATTTATTGTAATTATTAAGAAGTGTGTGTGATTGTTAAATGAGACATTCAGCAGGAAAAAGCTGTTTCTGATAACGAGCCGAATGAAAGCTGACGGATGATTGTTTACACACACACACACACACACACACACACACACACACACACACACACACACACACACCTTCAGCTTTTAAACCTTTTGTATTTGTTTGAAAACTATAATAAAGAAGCTGTTTATACAATTTTGTTTCGTTCCTTTTTTAACCTTTGTGTTGTCGTCCGTCCTGAAAATCAATTATATTTGATGTTTTTATTTAAAGCTCCCATATTCTGCTCATCTTCAGGGTCATAACTGTATTTAGAGGTTGTACCAGAATATGTTTACATGGTTTAATTCTCAAAAAAACTCCATATTTTTGTTGTACTGCACATTGCTGCAGCTCCTCTTTTCACCCTGTGTGTTGAGCTCTCTGTTTTAGCTACAGAGTGAGACATCTCACCTCTGTACCATCTTTGTAGTGAGTCCCACATGCTCAGTAGCTCGGTAAGATCACATCAGCTAGCTGTTTGTTTCTCTAACTTCAAGGCAGGATCAGCAGGGAGACTTCTTCTAAACGAGGGGGCGGCGTGCAGCCGTTAGTAGTCGGTGGAAACGAGGAGTAACGCCACCTTCACATTGGCCGTCGAAACCAGCTCCGTAATACGCAACACGCCCCCCCAGCAGACGTCGTACTCCAACCGCTGAAATCGTCGGAATAGTAGAAATAGGGAGTAGAAAACCAACGGCAGCTAGCTAGCTAGTTAGCGTCGATTAGCTAACGCAACTATATCTTACATCTTCAGTTATGAAATGTTTTGAAACAACTTCTCCAAGAGGTTTCACCGTTTTTTAGACCAAAATCAATTTGCTTCCCATGCAGAGAGAGGTGGAGGATGCTGCAGCAGAGAACTGGACCAGAAAGGGTCAATAAACCATCTGTGCCTACAGCGATCGCATCGCAAGCACTGGCGCTCTAACTGGATGGTAGAGCCACGTTTATCTTTATTTTTCTTTATTTTCTTCTTTCACTCCTACTTAATGTTTTGTAAACGTCAGACGTCGGATTGTCTTTGTTATTTCTGTAGTGTTTATCTTTTGTATCGTTATTGTTAATTTCTGTTATTATTTCTGTAGTACTGGTACTTTCTTTTATTATACATGTCTGTCTGTGGTACATTACCACTGTTACTTACATTTATACAATTGAGGTGTCGTTGCTGTCTCGGTAGAGACGTCCGCCATTATTTTTGTAAATGTTGCCCGACGTCCCTGGTCCCTCCCCCTTTCCGCTTTGTAGTCAAGATGGCGCAGGTTTAGTGCGCGTAGAGTCCATCGTTCTACACTGAACTTTTTGACTTTTTTTAGGGGGTCATCCGGGTACTTTCAGTGCTCTGACTTTTGCGTTATCTCCACTATATACTTAAAACTAAGTGTTTGAAGTGTGCAAGTAGGCGGTTTGAGACACAGCCACTACACGATTAGCTAACGCAACTGGCTAGCTAGTTGGCGTCGATTAGCCAACGCAACTGGCTAGCTAGTTGGCGTCGACTAGCCAACGCAACTGGCTAGCTAGTTGGCGTCGACTAGCCAACGCAACTGGCTAGCTAGTTGGCGTCGATTAGCCAACGCAACTGGCTAGCTAGTTGGCGTCCACTAGCCAACGCAACTGGCTAGCTAGTTGGCGTCGACTAGCCAACGCAACTGGCTAGCTAGTTGGCGTCGACTAGCCAACGCAACTGGCTAGCTAGTTGGCGTCGATTAGCCAACGCAACTGGCTAGCTAGTAGGCGTCGATTTGCCAACGCAACTGGCTAGCTAGTTGGCGTCGACTAGCCAACGCAACTGGCTAGCTAGTTGGCGTCGACTAGCCAACGCAACTGGCTAGCTAGTTGGCGTCGATTAGCCAACGCAACTGGCTAGCTAGTTGGCGTCGATTAGCCAACGCAACTGGCTAGCTAGTTGGCGTCGATTAGCCAACGCAACTGGCTAGCTAGTTGGCGTCGAT
>CM042437.1:805408-807908 GCA_023631565.1 Gymnocephalus cernua | reverse complement strand
GATTATTTACATGGAGTCTGGCTCTATACACGCTAAAAGTAGTGATTATTTACATGGAGTCTGGCTCTATACACGCTAAAAGTCCTGATTATTTACATGGAGTCTGGCTCTATACACGCTAAAAGTCCTGATTATTTACATGGAGTCTGGCTCTATACACGCTAAAAGTAGTGATTATTTACATGGAGTCTGGCTCTATACACACTAAAAGTAGTGATTATTTACATGGAGTCTGGCTCTATACACGCTAAAAGTAGTGATTATTTACATGGAGTCTGGCTCTATACACGCTAAAAGTAGTGATTATTTACATGGAGTCTGGCTCTATACACGCTAAAAGTAGTGATTATTTACATGGAGTCTGGCTCTATACACGCTAAAAGTCCTGATTATTTACATGGAGTCTGGCTCTATACACGCTAAAAGTAGTGATTATTTACATGGAGTCTGGCTCTATACACGCTAAAAGTAGTGATTATTTACATGGAGTCTGGCTCTATACACGCTAAAAGTAGTGATTATTTACATGGAGTCTGGCTCTATACACGCTAAAAGTAGTGATTATTTACATGGAGTCTGGCTCTATACACACTAAAAGTAGTGATTATTTACATGGAGTCTGGCTCTATACACGCTAAAAGTAGTGATTATTTACATGGAGTCTGGCTCTATACACGCTAAAAGTAGTGATTATTTACATGGAGTCTGGCTCTATACACGCTAAAAGTCCTGATTATTTACATGGAGTCTGGCTCTATACACGCTAAAAGTAGTGATTATTTACATGGAGTCTGGCTCTATACACACTAAAAGTAGTGATTATTTACATGGAGTCTGGCTCTATACACGCTAAAAGTAGTGATTATTTACATGGAGTCTGGCTCTATACACGCTAAAAGTAGTGATTATTTACATGGAGTCTGGCTCTATACACGCTAAAAGTAGTGATTATTTACATGGAGTCTGGCTCTATACACGCTAAAAGTCCTGATTATTTACATGGAGTCTGGCTCTATACACGCTAAAAGTAGTGATTATTTACATGGAGTCTGGCTCTATACACGCTAAAAGTAGTGATTATTTACATGGAGTCTGGCTCTATACACGCTAAAAGTAGTGATTATTTACATGGAGTCTGGCTCTATACACGCTAAAAGTAGTGATTATTTACATGGAGTCTGGCTCTATACACACTAAAAGTAGTGATTATTTACATGGAGTCTGGCTCTATACACGCTAAAAGTAGTGATTATTTACATGGAGTCTGGCTCTATACACGCTAAAAGTAGTGATTATTTACATGGAGTCTGGCTCTATACACGCTAAAAGTCCTGATTATTTACATGGAGTCTGGTGTAGTTTGGTGATGGTGATTCTCTTGAAATGTTTTTTTTTTCTTTCTCAGAGTAAGTAAAAGGTTAAGGATTTTTCCTCCTACTTCAGTGTTTAGTATAAATATCTCTCCCTCTGCTTCTACAGCTGACAGTTCAAATCTCTACAACACAACACAAACCGGAAGTGAACTCACCTGCTGAAGGTAGAAATGTTTGATTGATTGACTCTCTGGACGTTTTTAAAGTTTGAGTTTGAGATTCCGTGAGATTATGAAATTCACTGCTTCTGCTTTTTCTGTTTCCTTCTCCTCTGAACGCCCCTCTGACGATCCAAGCTCTCCGCCAATCACAGCTCAGGGGCGGGTTCTGGTGGTGCGTTCGTGTGCCGTAGGAAATATTACGTAGGAAAAGTCTTACATAAAAATGACTTTTGAAATTAAAGTAAAACGTAAAAATACAGTAATTGTAGACATCAAATTATAAATTATTTTCTTTAGAAAAAACAATAAAATAAAATTGGAAAATGATCATAAAGCTAAAACGTTGAAAAGAGACCGGAGATGACCCTGAGTTTGGATTCTTTTGGGTTTGTTTTGGCAGGAATATAAATGCCAAATATGTTGTTTTGAGTAATCAGACATTGGGTGTGGCTCTGCTGTTACCTTCTCCGGGTTTCTGCAGGTCAAATTTAAGACGTTTTAAAGATCTTTATGAATGAAATATAAAAACCTATAACAAGACATCAAAGTACACAAAATGCAGAGTCACAAAAGTACACCGTAAACCTTTGATGTGTGTCTGTGTTTGTGTGTTTGTCTGTGTTTGTGTGTTTGTGTGTTTGTCTCTGTGTGTGTGTCTCTGTGTGTGTATGTATGTGTGTGTGTGTGTGTGTCTGTGTGTTTGTGTTTGTGTGTGTGTGTGTGTATGTATGTGTGTGTGTGTTTGTGTGTTTGTCTCTGTGTGTGTGTCTCTGTGTGTGTATGTATGTGTGTGTGTGTCTGTGTGTTTGTGTGTGTGTGTGTGTGTGTATGTATGTGTGTGTGTGTGTGTGTGTGTGTGTGTCTGTGTGTTTGTCTGTGTTTGTGTGTCTCTGTGTGTGTGTGTGTGTGTGTGTGTGTGTGTGTGTGTGTGTGTGTGTGTGTGTGTATGTATATGTGTGTGTGTGT
>CM042437.1:791933-794433 GCA_023631565.1 Gymnocephalus cernua | reverse complement strand
CGCTAAAAGTAGTGATTATTTACATGGAGTCTGGCTCTATACACGCTAAAAGTAGTGATTATTTACATGGAGTCTGGCTCTATACACGCTAAAAGTCCTGATTATTTACATGGAATCTGGCTCTATACACGCTAAAAGTAGTGATTATTTACATGGAGTCTGGCTCTATACACGCTAAAAGTAGTGATTATTTACATGGAGTCTGGCTCTATACACGCTAAAAGTCCTGATTATTTACATGGAGTCTGGCTCTATACACGCTAAAAGTAGTGATTATTTACATGGAGTCTGGCTCTATACACACTAAAAGTAGTGATTATTTACATGGAGTCTGGCTCTATACACGCTAAAAGTCCTGATTATTTACATGGAGTCTGGCTCTATACACGCTAAAAGTAGTGATTATTTACATGGAGTCTGGCTCTATACACGCTAAAAGTAGTGATTATTTACATGGAGTCTGGCTCTATACACGCTAAAAGTCCTGATTATTTACATGGAGTCTGGCTCTATACACACTAAAAGTAGTGATTATTTACATGGAGTCTGGCTCTATACACGCTAAAAGTCCTGATTATTTACATGGAGTCTGGCTCTATACACGCTAAAAGTCCTGATTATTTACATGGAGTCTGGCTCTATACACGCTAAAAGTCCTGATTATTTACATGGAGTCTGGCTCTATACACGCTAAAAGTAGTGATTATTTACATGGAGTCTGGTTCTATACACACTAAAAGTAGTGATTATTTACATGGAGTCTGGCTCTATACACGCTAAAAGTAGTGAATATTTACATGGAGTCTGGCTCTATACACGCTAAAAGTCCTGATTATTTACATGGAGTCTGGCTCTATACACGCTAAAAGTCCTGATTATTTACATGGAGTCTGGCTCTATACACACTAAAAGTCCTGATTATTTACATGGAGTCTGGTTCTATACACACTAAAAGTAGTGATTATTTACATGGAGTCTGGCTCTATACACGCTAAAAGTAGTGAATATTTACATGGAGTCTGGCTCTATACACGCTAAAATCAACGTACGGTGTGTTCCGAGGAACTTTTTGGACCAACTTGACGATGTTTTTGATGTTTTTTTTGGTCACTTTTTCAGATTTCTTTGGGTAACTGTTTTTCAGCAATTTTGTTTGTTGCTTTTTCCTCACTTTTGCTATTTTTTTGTGACTTTTAACAACTTTTTGTCACCTTTGGCGATGCTTTTGATGTTTTTTTTGTCACTTTTTTCAGCATTGTTTTTGTTGATTTTTTTTTTTTTCAACTTTGTGTTTTTCTTGGTCGAAATTTCAACATTTTGTTCTTTTTCTACACTTTTCTTAACGTTTTTGTCACTTTTTTGTTGTTTTTTAAAATTATGTTTTTGTCAATTTTTTCAATTTATTTTATTGCTTTTTCCTCACTTTTTTGCTATTTTTTGTGACCTTTTTTAACAACTTTTTGTCACCTTTGGCGATGCTTTTTGATGTTTTTTTTGGGTCACTTTTTCAGCATTGTTTCTGATGATTTTTTTTGCAATTTTGTGTTTTTCTGGGTTAAAATTTCAACATTTAGTTGTTATTTTTCAACACTTTTCTTGACGTTTTTGTCACTTTTTGGCATTTTTTTAATTATGTTTTTGTAAATTTTTTAACACGTTTTTTCACTTTTTTTCCATTTTTTTGTGACTTTTTTAACAACTTTTTGTCCCCCTTGACGATGTTTTTTATTGTTTTTTTTTGGTCAATTTTTCAGATTTTTTTGGTCAATTTTCAGCATTTAAAAAAAACATGTTTTTGTTTTTGTAGCCTTTTTCCAATATTTGTCGTTCTTTTGTCGTGGTTCTGATATAGAAAGTTTTTGTAAACGGGTCAAAGTTGACCCGAGGACAGCGGGAGGGTTAAGCTGCTACTTTGTGTGTAGAAACCTGAGAACAAAGTTTATTCTCTACAGGGGAAACTTAATTAATTCTGTTAATTAAAACATGCAGACGCACACGTTGGTCTCTCAGGTCTGGACGTGGACCTGGACGTGGACCTGGACGTGGGCGGCTGTGTGTCTGACTCTGGTTCTGGTTGCGCTCCGTGCAGCGCCAGGCGTTGGTTAGGACCCTGAGAAGTCTTTCTTAAGCTGCTACGTTTTGTGTAGTTAAACCTCAGAACGCAGCTTATTCTCTGCAGGGGGAACTTTAATTCACTGTGTTTCCAGAAACACGCAGACGTTGGTCTCTCAGGTGTGAATGTGGACGGCTCTGGTTCTGACTCTGGTTTCTGGTTTTGTGGTTTTTGGCTCCATGCTCCAGTGTCAGGCGGTGTTAGAGGAGCGCTTGGTTCGCTCCACCTCGCCCTCCCTGCTGACGGCCGCGGCGGGGCAGCGAGTCCTCAGCCGGCTGGATGACGGGTCAGGATGCACCAGCCCCGAGCGCGTCATCGCTCTCTGGACCGAGGAGGGCATCCGGAACAGCCGGGAAATCCTGCAGGTCAGTACAGACCAGAACCAGG
>CM042437.1:776933-781933 GCA_023631565.1 Gymnocephalus cernua | reverse complement strand
CAAAAATGAAATGTGACGGAAAACAATGTGAGAAAAAAATATGAGAAAAAATAATGAGAAATAAATGTGACAAAAAATGAGGAAAAAAATGTGAGAAAGAAAACCTGAGGTAAAAAAATGTGAGAAAAAGAAATGATGGAAAAAAAAGTGAAATAAAAGAAATGTGAGAAAAAAATGTCAGAAAAAAAAATAGGACAAAAAACGTGAGGACAAAAAAATTGAGAAATAAAAAACTGAGATAAAACCATGAGAGGAAAATAAACGTGAAGAAAAAAAATGAGGAAAAAAATTTGAGAAAAAAATGTGAGGAAAAAAAATAAGCAAAAAAGAAATGTGACGGAAAAAAACGTGAGGAAAACAATGTCAGAAAAAAAATATAAGGAAAAAATTGTGAGGAAAAAGAAATGATGGAAAAAAAATGTGAGAAATAAAATGAGGAAAAAAATGTGAGAAAGAAAACGTGACAAAAAAATGAGGAAAAAAGAAATGTGACGAAAACAATGTCAGAAAAAACAACTGAGAAATAAAAAACTGTGAGAAAAAATGTGAGAAAAAACACACACACACACACACACACAGAGACACACACACACACACACACACACACACAGACACACACACACACACACACACACACACACAGAGACACACACACACACACACACACACACACACACACACAGACAGACACACACACACACAGACACACACACACACAGACACACACACACACACACACACACACACACACACACACACCCCCCCCTCTCAGGTAACTCGTAGCTGATAAATTATTGATGAAAGTGTCCTCTGTGACTTCACTTCATTCTCCGTCTCGTCGTCTTTGCTGCGGCCGTTGAAGATGACTTCTGATCCGACGGTTGATTGGCGGTTGAAGTTTAACCGACGGCGTGTTTTGGTTTTTGACTGACAGTTTGGCGGCTTGGACCCGGCGGCCGCTGGTCTGAGTCACGAGGAGCGATTCTGCGAGATCGTCAAGGACTACGAGCTGCAGTGCCGGGTGAGAGGGAGGGAGGGAGGGAGAGAGAGAGGGAGAGAGGGAGGGAGAGAGGGAGAGAGAGAGAGAGAGAGAGAGAGAGAGAGAGAGAGAGAGAGAGAGAGAGAGAGAGAGAGAGAGAGAGAGAGAGAGAGAGAGAGAGAGAGAGAGAGAGAGAGAGAGAGAGAGAGAGAGAGGTTGTGTGTGTCTCTGCGTGTGTGTGTATTATATGTGTGTGTTTATTGTGTGTGTGTCTGTGTGTATTGTGTGTGTGTGTGTCTGTCTGTGTGTGTGTCTCTCTGCGTGTGTGTGTGTGTGTATTATATGTGTGTGTGTGTGTGTGTGTATTATATATGTGTGTGTGTGTATTATATATGTGTGTGTATTATGTGTGTGTGTGTGTATTATGTGTGTGTGTGTATTATGCGTGTTTCTGTGTGTGTGTGTGTGTGTGTCTGTGTGTGTGTGTGTGTGTGTCTCTGTGTGTGTGTGTGTGTGTGTCTCTGTGTGTGTGTGTGTGTGTGTGTCTGTGTGTCTGTGTGTGTGTGTGTGTGTGTGTGTGTGTGTGTGTGTGTGTGTGTGTGTGTGTGTGTGTGTGTCTGTGTGTGTGTGTGTGTGTGTGTGTGTGTGTGTGTGTGTGTGGTGTGTGTGTGTGTGTGTGTGTCTCTGTGTGTGTGTGTGTGTGTGTGTGTCTGTGTGTCTGTGTGTGTGTGTGTGTGTGTGTGTGTGTGTGTGTGTGTGTGTGTGTGTGTCTGTGTGTGTGTGTGTGTGTGTGTCTGTGTGTGTGTGTGTGTGTGTGTGTGTGTGTGTGTGTGTGTGTGTGTGTGTGTGTGTGTGTGTGTGTGTGTGTGTGTGTCTCTGTGTGTGTGTGTGTCTCTGTGTGTGTGTGTGTGTGTGTGTGGCTGCAGAGATCTCTCTTAATATTAGACCAGTGTCAGCTCTGGTTGTTCCCATCAGTCACTCAGACAGAAACATGAGGAGCTCCAGGTTTAAAGCTCAGTGACAAAGTGTTTGTAGTTCGTTGCATTACAGCACTGGACAGAGGCGAAGACGTTTTAATGTCTGTTTTTGTTTGTGCACCTGAACGCCTCGTGTTGGTCCGACAGAGAATCAAGGTGAGAACGTGCTGATGCCTGTCTCTGTCTCTGGGATGCTGGTTGTTACCCTGCCGGGTCCTCGGGTACAATCTCACACATTTACACAAAGTTTATGTATCAGAAATTTGGGTTTCTTTCAACCAAATTGTCCCCCCCCCCCCCCCCCCCCCCCCCCCTTCAGATATTAGTTTCTCCCGAGAGAATTCAAATCATAGGTTGGTGTGTGTGTGTGTGTGTGTGTGTGTGTATCTGTGTGTGTGTGTGTGTGTGTGTGTGTGTGTGTGTGTGTGTGTGTGTGTGTGTGTGTGTGTGTGTCTGTCTTTTACTTTGTCGTCTTTTCTGACAGTTTCTTTTCTCTCTCGCTTCTCAGTATTTTCTTTACTTTTTCAAATGTTTCCGACCCATTTTTTGCTGCTTTTTCTGACTTGTTTGTCGCCGTGTTGCGTTCAGGAGCTGCGGGACAGAAACGATGAGCTGAGCTCAGAGTTGGAGCTGCTGAAGAACCAGAGGAGCGACAGGAAGTCCAGACGGTCTGCAGGAGACGCTGACGCCGCCAGTTTGAGCTGGAGCGAACAACGACCCGCCAGTGGCGAGTCGGACTCTGGTACCAGACACAACTACACACAACTACACACAGCTACACACAGCTACACACAACTACACACAGCTACACACAGCTACTCACAGCTACTCACAGCTACTCACAACTACACACAACTACACACAGCTACACACAGCTACACACAACTACACACAGCTACACACAGCTACACACAACTACACACAGCTACACACAGCTACTCACAGCTACACACAACTACACACAACTACACACAGCTACACACAGCTACACACAACTACACACAGCTACACACAACTACACACAGCTACACACAACTACACACAGCTACACACAACTACACACAACTACACACAGCTACACACAACTACACACAACTACACACAGCTACACACAGCTACACACAACTACACACAGCTACACACAACTACACACAGCTACACACAACTACACACAACTACACACAACTACACACAGCTACACACAACTACACACAGCTACACACAGCTACACACAACTACACACAGCTACACACAGCTACACACAACTACACACAACTACACACAGCTACACACAGCTACTCACATCTACACACAGCTACACACAGCTACACACAACTACACACAACTACACACAACTACACACAACTACACACAACTACACACAGCTACACACAGCTACACACAACTACTCACAGCTACACACAGCTACACACAACTACTCACAGCTACACACAGCTACACACAACTACACACAACTACTCACAGCTACACACAACTACACACAACTACTCACAGCTACACACAGCCACACACAGCTACACACAACTACACACAGCTACACACAACTACACACAGCTACACACAACTACACACAGCTACACACAGCTACACACAACTACTCACAGCTACACACAGCCACACACAGCCACACACAGCCACACACAACTACACACAGCTACACACAGCTACACACAGCTACACACAGCTACACACAGCTACTCACAGCTACACACAGCTACACACAACTACACACAACTACACACAGCTACACACAGCTACTCACAGCTACACACAGCTACACACAACTACACACAACTACACACAACTACACACAACTACTCACAGCTGCTCACAACTACACACAACTACACACAACTACACACAACTACTCACAGCTGCTCACAACTACACACAACTACACACAACTACTCACAACTACACACATCTACACACAGCTACTCACAACTACACACAGCTACACACAACTACACACAACTACACACAGCTACACACAACTACACACAGCTACACACAGCTACACACAACTACACACAACTACACACAGCTACACACAGCTACACACAGCTACACACAGCTACACACAACTACACACAGCTACTCACAACTACACACAGCTACACACAGCTACACACAGCTACACACAACTACACACATCTACACACAGCTACTCACAACTACACACAACTACACACAGCTACACACAGCTACACACAACTACTCACAACTACACACAACTACACACAGCTACACACAGCTACACACAGCTACACACAACTACACACATCTACTCACAACTACACACAGCTACACACAACTACACACAACTACACACAGCTACTCACAACTACACACAGCTACACACAACTACACACAACTACACACAACTACACACAGCTACACACAGCTACACACAGCTACACACAACTACACACAACTACACACAACTACACACAGCTACACACAGCTACACACAGCTACACACAGCTACTCACAACTACACACAACTACACACAACTACACACAACTACACACAGCTACACACAGCTACACACAGCTACACACAACTACACACAACTACACACAACTACACACAACTACACACAGCTACTCACAGCTACTCACAACTACACACAACTACTCACAACTACACACAACTACACACAACTACACACAACTACACACAACTACACACACACACACACACACACACACACACACACACACACACACACACACACACACAATGACACACACACACACACAATGACACACACACAAACAATGACACACACACATACACACACACACACACACACACACAATGACACACACACACACACACACACAATGACACACACACACACACACACAATGACACACACACACACACACACACACACACACACACACACACACACACACAATGACACACATACACACACACACACACACAATGACACACACACACACACAATGACACACACACACAATGACACACACACACACACAATGACACACACACA
>CM042437.1:759433-769433 GCA_023631565.1 Gymnocephalus cernua | reverse complement strand
GTTGGAGCACGAGACCGACCCGGAGATCCCAAATCTCTGGACCTGAATCATGACATCATGACGTAGGCTGTGTCTGGAATGAGTCGCTAGTCACCGTTTCTCCCAGAAAAGATGTTTAGTAGAGGGGTGCAAAAACATCAGTTCATATACTGCAGTCACAGGATGGATGGATGGATGGATGGATATATAGATGGATGGATGGATGGATGGATGGATATATAGATGGATATATGGATGGATGGATATATGGATATATAGATGGATGGATGGATGGATATATGGATATATAGATGGATGGATGGATATATAGATGGATGGATGGATGGATATATAGATGGATGGATATATAGATGGATGGATGGATGGATGGATGGATGGATGGATGGATATATAGATGGATGGATGGATGGATGGATGGATGGATGGATATATAGATGGATGGATGGATGGATATATAGATGGATGGATATATAGATGGATGGATGGATGGATATATGGATGGATGGATGGATGGATGGATATATAGATGGATGGATATATAGATGGATGGATGGATGGATGGATATATGGATGGATGGATATATAGATGGATGGATGGATATATAGATGGATGGATATATAGATGGATGGATGGATGGATGGATATATAGATGGATGGATGGATGGATATATAGATGGATGGATGGATGGATATATAGATGGATGGATGGATGGATATATAGATGGATGGATATATAGATGGATGGATGGATGGATATATAGATGGATGGATATATAGATGGATGGATGGATGGATATATAGATGGATGGATATATAGATGGATGGATGGATGCATATATAGATGGATATATAGATGGATATATAGATGGATGGATATATAGATGGATGGATGGATGGATATATAGATGGATGGATATATAGATGGATGGATGGATGGATATATAGATGGATGGATATATAGATGGATGGATGGATGGATATATAGATGGATATATAGATGGATATATAGATGGATGGATATATAGATGGATGGATGGATGGATATATAGATGGATGGATATATAGATGGATGGATGGATATATAGATGGATGGATGGATGGATGGATATATAGATGGATGGATATATGGATGGATGGATATATAGATGGATGGATGGATATATAGATGGATGGATGGATATATAGATGGATGGATATATAGATGGATGGATATATGGATGGATGGATGGATATATAGATGGATGGATATATAGATGGATGGATGGATGGATATATGGATGGATGGATGGATATATAGATGGATGGATGGATGGATATATGGATGGATATATAGATGGATGGATATATGGATGGATGGATGGATGGATGGATGGATGGATGGATGGATATATAGATGGATGGATATATAGATGGATGGATGGATGGATATATAGATGGATGGATGGATGGATATATAGATGGATGGATGGATGGATGGATATATAGATGGATGGATGGATGGATGGATATATAGATGGATGGATATATAGATGGATGGATGGATATATAGATGGATGGATATATAGATGGATGGATGGATGGATATATAGATGGATGGATATATGGATGGATGGATGGATATATGGATGGATGGATATATAGATGGATGGATATATAGATGGATGGATGGATGGATATATGGATGGATGGATGGATGGATGGATGGATGGATATATGGATGGATGGATGGATGGATGGATATATAGATGGATGGATGGATATATAGATGGATGGATGGATATATGGATGGATATATGGATGGATGGATGGATATATAGATGGATGGATGGATGGATGGATGGATGGATGGATATATAGATGGATGGATGGATATATAGATGGATGGATGGATGGATGGATGGATGGATATATAGATGGATGGATATATAGATGGATGGATATATAGATGGATGGATATATAGATGGATGGATGGATATATAGATGGATGGATGGATATATGGATGGATGGATGGATGGATGGATATATGGATGGATGGATAGATAGATGGATGGATATATAGATGGATATATGGATGGATGGATGGATATATAGATGGATGGATAGATATATGGATGGATGGATGGATAGATGGATGGATGGATGATGGATGGATGGATATATAGATGGATGGATGGATATATAGATGGATGGATGGATATATGGATGGATGGATAGATAGATGGACGGATGGATATATAGATGGATATATGGATGGATGGATGGATATATAGATGGATGGATGGATGGATGGATATATGGATATATAGATGGATGGATGGATGGATATATGGATATATAGATGGATGGATGGATATATAGATGGATGGATGGATGGATATATAGATGGATGGATATATAGATGGATGGATGGATGGATGGATGGATGGATGGATGGATGGATGGATGGATGGATGGATATATAGATGGATATATGGATGGATGGATATATAGATGGATGGATGGATGGATATATAGATGGATGGATGGATGGATATATGGATATATAGATGGATGGATGGATATATAGATGGATGGATGGATGGATATATAGATGGATGGATATATAGATGGATGGATGGATGGATGGATGGATGGATATATAGATGGATGGATGGATGGATGGATGGATATATAGATGGATGGATGGATGGATATATAGATGGATGGATATATAGATGGATGGATGGATGGATATATAGATGGATGGATGGATGGATGGATGGATGGATGGATGGATATATAGATGGATGGATATATAGATGGATGGATGGATGGATGGATATATGGATGGATGGATATATAGATGGATGGATGGATATATAGATGGATGGATATATAGATGGATGGATGGATGGATATATAGATGGATGGATGGATGGATATATAGATGGATGGATGGATGGATATATAGATGGATGGATGGATGGATATATAGATGGATGGATGGATGGATATATAGATGGATGGATATATAGATGGATGGATGGATGGATATATAGATGGATGGATATATAGATGGATGGATGGATGGATATATAGATGGATGGATATATAGATGGATGGATGGATGGATATATAGATGGATATATAGATGGATATATAGATGGATGGATATATAGATGGATGGATGGATGGATATATAGATGGATGGATGGATGGATATATAGATGGATGGATGGATATATAGATGGATGGATATATAGATGGATGGATGGATGGATATATAGATGGATATATAGATGGATATATAGATGGATGGATATATAGATGGATGGATGGATGGATATATAGATGGATGGATATATAGATGGATGGATATATAGATGGATGGATGGATATATAGATGGATGGATGGATGGATGGATATATAGATGGATGGATATATGGATGGATGGATATATGGATGGATGGATATATAGATGGATGGATGGATATATAGATGGATGGATGGATATATAGATGGATGGATATATAGATGGATGGATATATGGATGGATGGATATATGGATGGATGGATGGATATATAGATGGATGGATATATAGATGGATGGATGGATGGATATATGGATGGATGGATGGATATATAGATGGATGGATGGATGGATATATGGATGGATGGATATATAGATGGATGGATATATGGATGGATGGATGGATGGATGGATGGATGGATGGATGGATATATAGATGGATGGATATATAGATGGATGGATGGATGGATATATAGATGGATGGATGGATGGATATATAGATGGATGGATGGATGGATGGATATATAGATGGATGGATGGATGGATGGATGGATGGATGGATATATAGATGGATGGATATATAGATGGATGGATGGATATATAGATGGATGGATATATAGATGGATGGATGGATGGATATATGGATGGATGGATGGATATATGGATGGATGGATATATAGATGGATGGATATATGGATGGATGGATGGATGGATGGATGGATATATAGATGGATGGATATATAGATGGATGGATGGATGGATATATGGATGGATGGATGGATGGATGGATATATGGATGGATGGATGGATGGATGGATATATAGATGGATGGATATATAGATGGATGGATGGATATATAGATGGATGGATGGATATATGGATGGATATATGGATGGATGGATATATAGATGGATGGATGGATGGATGGATGGATGGATGGATGGATATATAGATGGATGGATGGATATATGGATGGATGGATGGATGGATGGATGGATGGATGGATATATAGATGGATGGATATATAGATGGATGGATATATAGATGGATGGATGGATATATGGATGGATGGATGGATGGATGGATGGATATATGGATGGATGGATAGATAGATGGATGGATATATAGATGGATATATGGATGGATGGATGGATATATAGATGGATGGATAGATATATGGATGGATGGATGGATAGATGGATGGATGGATGATGGATGGATGGATATATAGATGGATGGATGGATATATAGATGGATGGATGGATGGATGGATGGATATATGGATGGATGGATAGATAGATGGACGGATGGATATATAGATGGATATATGGATGGATGGATGGATATATAGATGGATGGATGGATGGATGGATATATGGATGGATGGATAGATAGATGGACGGATGGATATATAGATGGATATATGGATGGATGGATGGATATATAGATGGATGGATGGATGGATGGATATATGGATGGATGGATATATAGATGGATGGATGGATGGATATATAGATGGATGGATGGATATATAGATGGATGGATGGATGGATATATAGATGGATGGATGGATGGATATATAGATGGATGGGGAAATTTAAGGTCCCAGTAGTCAGTCCCTCCAGAAAAACGCAGAGTTTTTTTGTGATTGTTGGGGGCAAAAATCCTTGATTATGCGGCACGTTTTCTTAAAACATGTGATGGAATATGCTCTATATGATATTTATGCAATTTTATGCGATGAAATTGCGGGAACTTGCAAAAATTGCGGTTTGATGAAAAAGAGAAACAAAGTGATTCCCCCCCAACACCGTGTTCTCACTAGGAGACATTACATCACTTCATAACGTTCCCATGGCAACAGGGGAAAATGGCTGCTCTCGTGTGAAGTAAACAACATTTTTCATCTTCCTGCTGAGATATATGTGACTTTTTTTGCAACAAAAATGCGGGAATTATGAAATCATGCAAGCCCCGCATATTTTGCGTGGAAATCGGCAATTTATGCGGCGAACGTGCGGCGTATTTGAAAAAATGCGGCCCCCCCGCATAAATATGCAGACTTTGGCTGATTATGCGTTGAGTTATGCGATCACATGATCACGTTTTTCTGGAGGGACTGGTAGCTTAAAGACATCACACACAACATAGACATACATCATAAACAGGATGTTAAATAACAAATAAATCCACATGAATAATATGGACAATAAAAGATACTAAATAAACTAAATAAAAAATCCACATCAATGTACTACACACACACACACACACACACACACAGAGACACACACACACACACACACACACACACACAGAGACACACACACACACACACACACACAGAGACACACACACACACACACACACAGAGACACACACACAGAGACACACACACACACACACACACACACAGAGACACACACACAGACACACACACACACAATAATAAACTTCAGGCCACTAGCGGAGGCTACGGCGAAAGCTCTGCGTGGAGCCACTTATTGATTTCCCACAATGCACTACAATGTTAAACAATACACCCCGCAAAAGAATAAGGGGGGGGGGGGGGGTCAGATAGCTAACTACGTGTTGGGTGCTTCCTGCTGGATTGTTGTTTTGGGAGAATAAGGTAACGCTGCCATAGCAACGGTAGCAGTAACGTAACAGTTGGAGCCGAGAAAATGACCATGTGGGGAGAAATGAACGAGTGAATGATTCCAGACACAGCCGAACTCGCCTCGGAGTATTTAAATCACTAACTGCATCGATCACGCGTCTTTTCCCAACAGGTAGACGCTCTGCTAACGGAATGAAACGCTCACAATCATCCCCCACAATGCACGGCGGCCGACTCGCTCTGTCTGGAATGCTTTAACTCTTCAACCTCATCGCTAACCGAATGACAAACGCATGACAGACTGTGAATGACTTGTTTCTGTGTCTCGTTGTCTCGTCACCCTGTCTTGTTGTCACCCTGTCTTGTTGTCTTGTTGTCACCCTGTCTCGTTGTCTTGTTGTCACCCTGTCTTGTTGTCTTGTTGTCACCCTGTCTTGTTGTCACCCTGTCTTGTTGTCTTGTTGTCACCCTGTCTTGTTGTCACCCTGTCTTGTTGTCCTGTCGTCACCCTGTCTTGTTGTCTTGTTGTCACCCTGTCTTGTTGTCACCCTGTCTTGTTGTCTTGTTGTCACCCTGTCTTGTTGTCACCCTGTCTTGTTGTCTTGTCGTCACCCTGTCTTGTTGTCTTGTTGTCACCCTGTCTTGTTGTCTTGTCGTCACCCTGTCTTGTTGTCACCCTGTCTTGTTGTCACCCTGTCTTGTTGTCTTGTTGTCACCCTGTCTTGTTGTCACCCTGTCTTGTTGTCACCCTGTCTTGTTGTCACCCTGTCTTGTTGTCACCCTGTCTTGTCGTCACCCTGTCTTGTTGTCTTGTTGTCACCCTGTCTTGTTGTCTTGTCGTCACCCTGTCTTGTTGTCACCCTGTCTTGTTGTCACCCTGTCTTGTTGTCTTGTTGTCACCCTGTCTTGTTGTCACCCTGTCTTGTTGTCTTGTTGTCACCCTGTCTTGTTGTCACCCTGTCTCGTTGTCTTGTTGTCATCCTGTCTTGTTGTCACCCTGTCTTGTTGTCACCCTGTCTTGTTGTCACCCTGTCTTGTTGTCACCCTGTCTCGTTGTCTTGTTGTCAACCTGTCTTGTTGTCTCGTTGTCACCCTGTCTTGTTGTCAACCTGTCTTGTTGTCAACCTGTCTTGTTGTCTTGTTGTCACCCTGTCTTGTTGTCAACCTGTCTTGTTGTCTTGTTGTCACCCTGTCTTGTTGTCTTGTTGTCACCCTGTCTTGTTGTCATCCTGTCTTGTTGTCACCCTGTCTTGTTGTCACCCTGTCTTGTTGTCATCCTGTCTTGTTGTCACCCTGTATTGTTGTCATCCTGTCTTGTTGTCACCCTGTCTTGTTGTCACCCTGTCTTGTTGTCACCCTGTCTTGTTGTCACCCTGTCTTGTTGTCTTGTTGTCACCCTGTCTTGTTGTCACCCTGTCTCGTTGTCTTGTTGTCACCCTGTCTTGTTGTCACCCTGTCTTGTTGTCACCCTGTCTTGTTGTCTTGTTGTCACCCTGTCTTGTTGTCACCCTGTCTCGTTGTCTTGTTGTCACCCTGTCTTGTTGTCACCCTGTCTTGTTGTCACCCTGTCTCGTTGTCTTGTTGTCACCCTGTCTTGTTGTCATCCGTTCTTGTTGTCACCCTGTCTTGTTGTCACCCTGTCTCGTTGTCTTGTTGTCACCCTGTCTTGTTGTCATCCGTTCTTGTTGTCACCCTGTCTTGTTGTCTTGTTGTCACCCTGTCTTGTTGTCTTGTTGTCACCCTGTCTTGTTGTCATCCTGTCTTGTTGTCACCCTGTCTTGTTGTCACCCTGTCTTGTTGTCACCCTGTCTTGTTGTCACCCTGTCTTGTTGTCTTGTTGTCATCCTGTCTTGTTGTCACCCTGTCTTGTTGTCACCCTGTCTTGTTGTCTTGTTGTCACCCTGTCTTGTTGTCACCCTGTCTTGTTGTCTTGTTGTCACCCTGTCTTGTTGTCACCCTGTCTCGTTGTCTTGTTGTCACCCTGTCTTGTTGTCACCCTGTCTCGTTGTCTTGTTGTCACCCTGTCTTGTTGTCATCCGTTCTTGTTGTCACCCTGTCTTGTTGTCACCCTGTCTTGTTGTCTTGTTGTCATCCATTCTTGTTGTCACCCTGTCTTGTTGTCTTGTTGTCACCCTGTCTTGTTGTCACCCTGTCTTGTTGTCACCCTGTCTTGTTGTCTTGTTGTCATCCGTTCTTGTTGTCACCCTGTCTTGTTGTCACCCTGTCTTGTTGTCACCCTGTCTTGTTGTCTTGTTGTCATCCGTTCTTGTTGTCACCCTGTCTTGTTGTCTTGTCACCCTGTCTCGTTGTCACCCTGTCTTGTTGTCACCCTGTCTTGTTGTCACCCTGTCTCGTTGTCACCCTGTCTTGTTGTCACCCTGTCTTGTTGTCACCCTGTCTTGTTGTCACCCTGTCTCGTCACGTTGTCACCCTGTCTTGTTGTCACCCTGTCTTGTTGTCACCCTGTCTTGTTGTCACCCTGTCTTGTTGTCACCCTGTCTCGTCACGTTGTCACCCTGTCTTGTTGTCAGGGTGACAACAAGACAGGGTGACGAGACAGGGTGTTCAGATTTTTAAGGCCTCAGTTTGCTTTAAATAAACTGCTAAAAAACTACAAACTACACTGAACAAATACAGTAAAACTGCACATTTTAGAGCGGCCTTTCATTGTGGCCAGCCTAAGGCACACCTGTGCAATAATCCTGCTGTCCAATCAGCATCTTGATACGCCACACCTGTGAGGTGGATGGATTATCTCGTGCTCACTAACACAGATTTAGACACATTTGTGAACAATATTTGAGAGAAATAGGCCTTTTTATAATTTTGTTCAGTATACGTTTTGCTCAATTACAGTAACGTGAGTTAATGTAATTTGTTACTTTCCAATTCTACATAAATCTGAGATGTTTACGGTCCGCTTGGACGCCATTGGACGATCTGACGCGGCCTTTGTTTGAAGCAGACTGGAGCCTTCAGCCACCTGATCTGTAGATTTATCTTTATTGCCACAGTAGTAATCCTACCTCTGTGATTGGTGCATACAGTACATACACAAACAGACATGTTAAATAAGAACTTCTTCAGGTTTTTAGTCTCCTGATATTCCCGTATCATTTGTCAGAGAGTCGTGACTCCACGTGTTGTTGTTTGTTTATTTGTTTGTTTGTTTGTTTGTTGGCTGCAGGACTCAGCTGGAGGAGGTGCGTTTAGAGAACGGAGCTCTTCAGGAGCGACTGAGCGTCCTGCAGCAGGAAGTCCACAACCTGGAGGACGACGTCGCCAAGAAGAGGTGAGAGAGTGTGTGTGTGTGTTTATTTAAAGGATAACTTTGGTATTTGTTAACCTGGGACCCTAACTTTTAGCGTGTATAGAGCCAGACTCCATGTAAATAATCAGGACTTTTAGCGTGTATAGAGCCAGACTCCATGTAAATAATCAGGACTTTTAGCGTGTATAGAGCCAGACTCCATGTAAATAATCAGGACTTTTAGCGTGTATAGAGCCAGACTCCATGTAAATAATCACTACTTTTAGCGTGTATAGAGCCAGACTCCATGTAAATAATCAGGACTTTTAGCGTGTATAGAGCCAGACTCCATGTAAATAATCACTACTTTTAGCGTGTATAGAGCCAGACTCCATGTAAATAATCACTACTTTTAGCGTGTATAGAGCCAGACTCCATGTAAATAATCACTACTTTTAGCGTGTATAGAGCCAGACTCCATGTAAATAATCACTACTTTTAGCGTGTATAGAGCCAGACTCCATGTAAATAATCAGGACTTTTAGCGTGTATAGAGCCAGACTCCATGTAAATAATCACTACTTTTAGCATGTATAGAGCCAGACTCCATGTAAATAATCACTACTTTTAGCGTGTATAGAGCCAGACTCCATGTAAATAATCACTACTTTTAGCGTGTATAGAGCCAGACTCCATGTAAATAATCACTACTTTTAGCGTGTATAGAGCCAGACTCCATGTAAATAATCAGGACTTTTAGCGTGTATAGAGCCAGACTCCATGTAAATAATCAGGACTTTTAGCGTGTATAGAGCCAGACTCCATGTAAATAATCAC
>CM042437.1:746933-749433 GCA_023631565.1 Gymnocephalus cernua | reverse complement strand
AGAACACGAAGACGAGCGCGCTGCTGAAGGACCTGTACGTGGAGAACTCTCAGCTGATGACGGCGCTGCAGGTCACCGAGCAGCGGCAGAAACACGCAGAGAAGAAGAACTTCCAGCTGGAGGACAAAGTCAGCGCTCTGAACAAACTGCTGCGAGAGATCGTCCCGGCGGCGCTCGCGACGTAGCCGCCGCCTCCGCCGCCACGTAGCCGCCGCCGCCGCCGCCACGTAGCCGCCGCCGCCACGTGGCCGCCGCCACGTGGCCGCCGCCACGCAGTGATTTCCACCAAACTTCATTCAAATAATCATGAATTTAAAAGTGAGCTGAGGAGATGATCTCTTCTTCTACACCGCTACGTGTTGGTTCAATAACTGATGTCTTTACGCCCGGCGTCCGCACTACCGCGGCGTCTCCGAGCCCCCGAAACGGAGGACCCCCCCCACACACCCTGCAGGGTTGTAGTCTGGACGGACACAAACAGAGACATTTGGGAACGAGGACGCTGACGCCAGCTTTACTGCCTCCTGATTGGCTCTTACTAGTCATGAATATTTTAGAAAAACACACACACAGACCCACATACACACACACACACACACACACACACACACACACACACACACACAACAGACACACACACACACACACACACACACACAGACACACACACACACAGAGCAGAAAGACACACACACACAGACACACACACACACACACACACACAGACACACATACACACACACACACACACACACACACACACACAGACACACACACACACACACACACACACACACACAGACACACACACACACAGAGCAGAAAGACACACACACACAGACACACACACACACACACACACACACACACAGACACACACACACACACACACAGACACACACACACACACACACACACACACACACACACACACACACAGACACACACACACAGACACACACACACACACACACACAGACACACACACACACACACACACACAGACAGACACACACACACACACACAGACACACACACACACACACACACACAGACACACACACACAGAGCAGAAAGACACACACACACACACACACACACACAGCAGAAAGACACACACACACACACACACACACACACACACAGCAGAAAGACACACACACACACACACAGCAGAAAGACACACACACACACACACAGCAGAAAGACACACACACACACACACACACACAGCAGAAAGACACACACACACACACACAGCAGAAAGACACAGACACACACCCCCCCCCCCCCCCCCCCCCCCCAGTCTACCCTCTCTGCTGCGTTCTGGTTTATGAACGACTTCTTCTGCGTTTACACTTCTTTCTTTTGATGTTTTTCTGATTTTATTACAACTTTGTTGTCGTTGTTTTCCAATATTGTTTTTTTTATCGAAGTTTGTAGTTTCTTCTTTCTTCTTCTGCGTTTTCTCTCGTGTCTTTCTACGTTTGGTACCGTCAGACGGTCTGCTGAATGTGGAGATGGTGCAGGTAGATCAGGTGTGTCAGGGTCGGGGGGGTGTGGCCCCTTAAACATGAGTCATCAGCCTCACCTGTTACATCTATTCAACAGGTGAATGTTACACACTCACGTACTCTGAAGTATTTCAGCCATGAGGTATTATTTTACTTTGTTTTATATTTTTTTATCGTTATATTTTTTGTGTCAAAATGAGATTTATTATTGAGAAAGATTTCAGTCTGAGACGTCTCACTTCCTGTTCAGGTACAACAAACAAAATGCCACACCTGTCTCCCTCTCTCTCCCTCTCTCTCTCTCTCCCTCCCTCCCTCTCTCTCTGTCTCTCTCTCTCTGTCTCTCTCTCTCCCTCTCTCTCTCTGTCTCTCTCTCTCTGTCTCTCTCTCTCTGTCTCTCTCTGTCTGTCTCCTCCTTTTCTCTCTCTCTGTCTCCCTCCCTCCCTCTCTCTCTGTCTCTCTCTCTCTCTCTCTGTCTCTCTCTCTCTGTCTCTCCCTCCCTGTCTCCTCCCTTTCTCTCTCTCTCTCTCCCTCCCCGTCTCCCTCCCTTTCTCTCTCCCCCTCCCCCCCCTCCCCCTCTGTGGACCAGAGTGCGTCAGACGTGTACGTGTGATGCTGTAATATGAAAACTACATTAAATTATGTTTTTATCACCCAGCCGTGTTTCTTGACTTGGAGCCGTCTTATAAACAAACGTCTGAAATGATATTTAATATTTAATATGTAATATTTAATATCCGTTCTTTGCTTCCGCAGGCAGAGACAGGAAGTAACTTCAGTAAAAGCCGTGTTTGTTTACTTAGAAAAAGAGACTTTATTTTTGACATCAGAATAAAAGAAGGAACAGAATTAAACGGTGCGTTCAGGGGCCAACGTGAATCTGGACTTTTGAGTTCTGCTGTTAAAAGAAAACATTTGACGACTGGATGAATGGTCCTCCGCTGTCGGCCAATGGGAACCCTCGGTCGTCTCTCAGGACATGACGT
>CM042437.1:741933-744433 GCA_023631565.1 Gymnocephalus cernua | reverse complement strand
TGCCTGAGAACATCCTCCTGAAACAATAACAACAACAACAACAACATATCATCCTCCTGAAACAACAACAACAACAACAACAACAACATATCATCCTCCTGAAACAACAACAACATATCATCCTCCTGAAACAACAACAACAACATATCATCCTCCTGAAACAACAAATCAAACTTTATTTAAACACATTCTACTGGAGTTCACCAAACACCGTTCAAAATTCTTCATATGTTTACTTAATTTTTACTATGAATATGACAAGTATTCAGACATTAACAGCAGCTGTATACTTCGGCGCTGACAGTATCTGATTACTCACCAGACCGCGTTACATATGGAGGAATATTTACATGTTAACGTTGGCTAGTTTTGCCTTGTCGTGCCGATTCCTGTCATGGGAGCAGAGACAGTTTTTACTGTAATAACTATTGTTTGGTGTGTTGTGTTTATGCCGAAATGTGACAGAGTTGCTACACGTTTAAAAAAATCTATTCCAACATTTCTAAGACGTCTGTGTATCTTTGGATCAGCAAGAGAACTTTAAAATGACAGATTTTTGAATGAAGATCGGCCTTTCTGAACAACAGATAATATTGGATAATGAGTTTTCTAACTTACGTCCCGACCAGGAACACCATATGACTCAGTGATCGTAACATTTACATCAGCTGTGTAATTCGGCACTGACAGTTTATGATTAAACACCAGACAGCGTTCAATATTGAAGAGTATTAACGATTTACATCGCTTGGTTTTTGCCTTGTGCCGATTACTGTCATGAAAGAAGTCCGATTATACTGAAATAACTGTTGTTTTGGTGTGTTGACATTACAGCCGAAATGTTGTGAAGTTCCTGAACTTTCTAAACATCTATTAAAAACCTTTCTAAGACGTCTGTGTATGTTTTTATCAGCAGAACAACTTTAAAATGATAGATTTTTGAATGAAGATCGGCCATTCTGAACAACAGATAATATTGGATAATGAGTTTTCTAACTATTACGTCCCGACCAGGAACATCATATGACACAATGATCGTAACATTTACATCAGCTGTGTAATTCGGCACAGACAGTTTATGATTAAACACCAGACAGCGTTCAATATTGAAGAGTATTAACGATTTTGTGTTGCCTTATTGTGTCGATCCCTGTTGTTAAAGTACACAGTTTTTACTCTAATAATCTAATAATTGCTGTTTGGTATTTTCTGTTCTAGCCGAAATGTGCATGAGTTCCTCGAATTTCTTAAAATCCATTAAAACATTTATTAGAAGTCAGTTTATCTTTTCACCAACAAAAACAACTTTAAAAATGTGATTTTTTTAAACGGACCGTCGTTTCTGGTTGATTCACTCACGTTAAAAGCGGGCAGTTGTCCGTCGCTCATCCGGTGAAGTTCTCTGATTAACTCGACGGCTTTCTCGCCAAACATCTCGCCACCGTCACACACACACACACACCGAGCACACAAAAATATTAATTACACTTTTAATTTAAGCATAAAGACAGAAAAGTCTCCTTTGCTTCTGCTTCTCACTGGGGGACGACAGCTCGGTTTCGCGGCAAAATCCAACTGTTGTGATGACGACACAAGATGACGCGACGCTTCGGCGGCAGCCGCGTTGGGACAAACTTCAAAAACCGCGAAAGAGAGCGGAATTTTTTTTTCCGCTGCTGAACACGGATTAACGCCTCACGTATTATAGTCATGTTGTGAAGCCGTTTAACTCCCACCACACTGAGAGGTAAGAATGTGTGTTTTTATTTTAATCTGATATTTATGAGCGGACATGTTTCCGCGGTAACACCGCAGTCTGACTTCCTGTTAGCTTAAAAATCACCCCAACTGACGGCAGAGAGCCAACTGACGCGGCGTTCGGAGCGAACTTCATTCACAAATCTCACATTTTAAAGTTGTTCTCCTGATAAAAACATACACAGACGTCTTAGAAATGTTTTTAATAGATGTTTAGAAAGTTCAGGAACTTCACAACATTTCGGCAATAATGTCAACACACCAAAACAACAGTTATTTCAGTAGAATCTGACTTCTTTCATGACAGTAATCGGCACAACAAGGCAAAAACCAAGCGATGTAAATCGTTAATACTCTTAAATATTGAACGCTGTCTGGTGTTTAATCATAAACTGTCAGTGCCGAATTACACAGCTGATGTAAATGTTACGATCTTTGAGTCATATGATGTTCCTGGTCGGGACGTAATAGTTAGAAAACTCATTATCCAATATTATCTGTTGTTCAGAAAGGCCGATCTTCATTCAAAAATCTGTCATTTTAAAGTTCTCTTGCTGATCCAAAGATACACAGACGTCTTAGAAATGTTGGAATAGATTGTTTTAAACGTGTAGCAACTCTGTCACATTTCGGCATAAACACAACACACCAAACAATAGTTATTACAGTAAAAACTGTCTCTGCTCCCATGACAGGAATCGGCACGACAAGGCAAAACTAACCAACGTTAACATGTAAATAT
>CM042437.1:729433-736933 GCA_023631565.1 Gymnocephalus cernua | reverse complement strand
GTGATGGTCCAGAAGTGAAGCAGGAGACCAACAGATGAAGAAGTCAGGTGATCTTGGATTCAAGTGAAGCTTTATTCAAACAACGAACAACTCTCTCGTGACAATGAGACAACAGAGCGAGAGCAGAAGATGTCCGACTTCCTGCCTGCAGCTCGAGTCCTTTTATCCTGATATTCTTGTTTACATCGTACAGAACTTGAGTCGAGTGTTATTCACGAGTTATTTTACCGAACTTCAGATGATTTGATTGACAAGTGGACGGAAACTTAGCTACTGTTGGGTCTTGTAGTTTTTGATGTTTTGACGGTTTTTTCAACATTTTTGTCGGTTTTGTTTCCAACGTTCAGGGTTCGTACGGGTGCTTGAAATCCTTGAAAATGCTTGATGTGTTTTCAAGGTCTTAAAAGTGCTTAAATTTTGGATAAAATGCTTGAAATTGTAACTGTAAAATGTGTCTCTGTGTGTGTGTGTGTGTGTGTGTGTGTGTGTGTGTGTGTGTGTGTGTGTGTGTGTGTGTGTGTGTGGTAACCATAGTAACCCGGTAGCACATGGTGTAGTGAACGTGTCTCTGCTCTCTGATGGTGGAGCCCAGAGACAGGAAGTGACCTCGCTGCGTGTTTGTCGTGTCAGAGTGAAAGAAGAAGTTGTTTCTCCGTTGAGCTGACTCGGCGTCTGTGGAGTCACTTCCTGTTCAGTGTCCCGCTGACGCTTTCTGACACGCCGTTGTCTAAAGACTGTTTCCTGTAACCGTCCTGGCGTCTGACCCGTTTTCTAAAAGTCTCTACATCACCACATCTCATCTTTTCTTTCAACCAAAATGTCCAAAATAAATAAGGTGGATGGTTCCGTACAACCGTTACTCTTCACCAGATAAAAAATGTTAAATAAAGTGACAAAAATGACGTACTTTTTCTTTTTGGCTGCTCCAGGAAATTCCATAGACGGTTCAAGAAAAAAAAGTGAGAAAAAAAAATTGTTAGAAAAAAATGTTAGAAAACAAAGTGAGAAAAAAATGTGAAAAATGTGAGAAAAAAAGTGAAATGTTTCAGGAAAAAAAACGTGAGGAAAAAAATTGCGAGGAAAAAAAGTGAGATAAAAAAGTGAGAAAAAAATGTGCGAAAAAGTGAGAAAAAAAAGTGAGAAAAGTGAAATGTTTCAGGAAAAAAAATAAAATAGAAAAGTTAGAAATAATAAATGTTAGAAAAGTGAGAAAATGTGTGAGGAAAGTGAGAAAAAAAAGTGAGAAAAAAGTGAAATGTTTCAGGAAAAAAAACGTGAGGAAAAAAATTAAAATGTGAGATAAAAAAATGTGAAAAAAATGTGCGAAAAAGTAAGAAAAAAAGTGAGAAAAGTGAGAAAAAAAGTGAGAAAAGTGAGAAAAAAAGTGAGAAAAGTGAGGAAAAAAAACGTTACAAAACAAATGTGAGAAAAAAAAGTGAAATGTTTCAGGAAAAAAATTAAAATGTGAGATAAAAAAATGTGAAAAGTGAGAAAAAAACATTAGAAAAATAAGTGAGAAAAAATGAGGAAAATAATTTGAAAAAAATGTTAGAAAAAAAAGTGAGGAAAAAAAACGTTAGAAAAAAGTGAAATGTTTCAGGAAAAAAATAAAAATGTGAGATAAAAAAAATGTGAAAAAAATGTGCGAAAAGTGAGAAAAAACATTACAAAAAAAAGTGAGGAAAGAAAACATGAGGAAAAAAGATTTTAAGAAAAAAAAACGTTAGAAAAAAAGTGAGGAAAAAAATGAGATCAACTCAGAAAACAAACTACTTCTCAACAACGTTATCGCAGGTTTTCCTGACACGGTGCAGCCCTAGCTGGGATGTAGCGTTACGTCAAACCCCTCCCGGTCGAGAGTAGCTGTTCAGGTTTCTCCTCCGTCTGTCTGCGGCGCTTCACCTCTGTGTGACCGTGAGGTTGCAGCACGCAGCTAATAATACTGCCGGCCCGAGGCCAGCTGGAGGGGGGGAGAGAGGAAGAGAGGGGGGGAGAGAGGGGGAGAGGGGGGGAGAGAGGGGGAGAGAGAGAGGGAGAGAGGGAGAGAGAGAGAGAGAGATTCCTCGACTGTGGAAGCTGAATTCTCAAAATGAAGGACTCACAGCATGACGGAAAGTTAATAAGTGTGTGTGTGTGTGTCTGTTTCTGTGTGTGTGTGTGTGTCTGTCTCTGTGTGTGTGTATGTGTGTGTGTGTGTGTCTGTCTCTGTGTGTGTGTATGTGTGTGTGTGTGTGTGTCTGTTTCTGTGTGTGTGTGTGTGTGTCTGTCTCTGTCTGTGTGTGTGTGTCTGTTTCTGTCTGTGTGTGTGTGTGTGTCTGTGTGTGTGTGTCTGTCTGTGTGTGTGTGTCTGTCTGTGTGTGTGTGTGTGTGTGTGTGTCTGAGCCGTTTGATTTGATTGGTACACAACAGAATGGTGACATCTTTCACAGAAAACCAGCTGAGTGATGCTGTCACTCGTTACCATAGCAGCGTGCTTTGTGTGGATGAAGCGTGAAGTTAAGTTTCCTCGCGTGGCGGCCGGCTCTCGGCCTCGTACCGCCACGACGCCACTAAGACCTGCTAAACCTTCACGCTTCACGTCTCGCCGGAAGTCGGCTTGTTATCGGAAGTTTATACGTTACCGTGAGGGAGGTAAAAATGCTCCACACAGGGACGCACAGCAGCAGAAGATTACGCCCCAGGCGCTTCACGCCGTGACCGTAGACCGGTAAAATAGGGAGAAGAAAAAATGAGGAAATAAATGTTAGAAAAAAGAGAGAAAATGTGAGGAAAAACCACACACACACAGAGACACACACACACACACACACACACACACACACACACACACACACACACACACACACACACACACACACAGAGACACAGAGACACACACACACAGAGACACACACAGAGACACACACACACAGAGACACACACACACACACACACACACAGACACACACACACACACACACACACACACACACACACACACACACACACACACACACACACACACACACACACACACACACAGAGACACAGAGACACACACACACAGAGACACACACAGAGACACACACACACAGAGACACACACACACACACACACACACAGACACACACACACACACACACACACACACACACACACACACACACACACACACACACAGAGAGAGACACACACACACACAGAGACACAGAGACACACACACACACACACAGAGACACACACACACAGAGACACACACACACAGACACACACACACACACACACACACACAGACACACACACACAGACACACACACACAGACACACACACACACACACACACACACACACACACACACACACACACACACACACACACACACACAGAGACACAGAGACACACACACACAGAGACACAGAGACACACACACACACACACAGAGACACACACACACAGAGACACACACACACAGACACACACACACACACACACACACAGACACACACACACACAGACACACACACACAGACACACACACACACACACACACACACACACACACAGAGACACAGAGACACACACACACACACACACACACACACACACAGAGACACACACACACAGAGAGACACACACACACACACACACACACACACAGACACACACACACACACACACACAGAGACATAGACACACACACACACACACACAGAGACACACACACACAGAGAGACACACACACACACACACACACACACACAGACACACACACACACACACAGAGACATAGACACACACATAGAGGAAATAAATGTTAGAAAAAAGAGAGAAAATGTGAGGAAAAAAACAAAAAGTGAGAAAAAAATGTGACAAAAAAAGTGAGAACAAAATGAGGAAAAAAAACAAAAGTGACAAAAACATTTGACAAAAAAAGTGAGAAGAAATGTTAGAAAAGAAATGTGAGGAAAGCAAAAGTGAGAAATAAAAGTGAGAACAAAAAAGAGGAAATAAATGTTAGAAAAAAAGTGAGAGAATGTGAGAAACAAAAAAGTGAGAAAAATGTGACAAAAGCGAGAAAAAAGTGAGGGAAAAAAATGAGGAAATGTGAGTGGAAAAAACAGTGACAAAAAAAATTTGACAAAGAAATTTGACAAAAAATGTGAGAAAAGTGAGAACAAAAAAGAGGAAATAAATGTTAGAAAAAAAAGTGAGAAATAAAAGCGAGAAAAAAATGAGAAGAAAAAGAGAGAAAAAGTGAGGAAATGTGAGGGGAAAAAAACAAAAAGTGACAAAAAAAATATGACAAAGAAATTTGACAAAAAAATGTGAGGAAAACAAAAAGTGAGAAAAGGAAGAGTGAGTTGAAAGTAGTTGTGGCTGGTTGGAGGGTTGGAGGTCTGCAGACTGAATGAATAATGAAGGAGCGGCTGGATCCTGTGACTGCAGGTGATCTGGTTACCGAGAGGCTCCGGTGTCTCCGCTCTTTAGAAATAGGTCAGTGAAACTCCTGCAGTTTGTTTCATGTCATGTACTAATACTAGAAACTAATACTAATACTAGAAACTGTACTTCTGGAGAACTTTTCCTACCAAGGTTACGAAGAACAAACGGCAAAAACAAACCGACAACAATGAAATAAAACACACAAAAACTAGAGTATCTCAAACTATAAAACACACAAACAATAATACCCATACATGTACATACACACATACAGTACATGTACATGCATGCACACATGTACATGCATACATACTGTAAATGTACACACATACATACATGTACATGCATACATACTGTAAATGTACATACACACATACAGTACATGTACATGCATACATACTGTAAATGTACATACACACATACATACATGTACATGCATACATACTGTAAATGTACATACACACATACAGTACATGTACATGCATGCACACATGTACATGCATACATACTGTAAATGTACATACACATGTACAGTACATGTACATGCATGCACACATGTACATGCATACATACTGTAAATGTACATACACACATACAGTACATGTACATGCATGCACACATGTACATGCATACATACTGTAAATGTACATACACATGTACAGTACATGTACATGCATGCACACATGTACATGCATACATACTGTAAATGTACATACACATGTACAGTACATGTACATGCATACATACTGTAAATGTACACACATACATACATGTACATGCATACATACTGTAAATGTACATACACACATACAGTACATGTACATGCATACATACTGTAAATGTACATACACACATACATACATGTACATGCATACATACTGTAAATGTACATACACACATACAGTACATGTACATGCATGCACACATGTACATGCATACATACTGTAAATGTACATACACACATACAGTACATGTACATGCATGCACACATGTACATGCATACATACTGTAAATGTACATACACACATACAGTACATGTACATGCATGCACACATGTCCATGCATACATACTGTAAATGTACATACACATGTACAGTACATGTACATGCATACATACTGTAAATGTACACACATACATACATGTACATGCATACATACTGTAAATGTACATACACACATACAGTACATGTACATGCATACATACTGTAAATGTACATACACACATACAGTACATGTACATGCATGCACACATGTACATGCATACATACTGTAAATGTACATACACATGTACAGTACATGTACATGCATACATACTGTAAATGTACACACATACATACATGTACATGCATACATACTGTAAATGTACATACACACATACAGTACATGTACATGCATACATACTGTAAATGTACATACACACATACATACATGTACATGCATACATACTGTAAATGTACATACACACATACAGTACATGTACATGCATGCACACATGTACATGCATACATACTGTAAATGTACATACACACGTACAGTACATGTACATGCATACATACTGTAAATGTGCATACACACGTACAGTACATGTACATGCATACATACTGTAAATGTACATACACACATACATACATGTACATGCATGCACACATGTACATGCATACATACTGTAAATGTACATACACACGTACAGTACATGTACATGCATACATACTGTAAATGTACATACACACATACATACATGTACATGCATACATACTTAAGTCTTTATTACAGTTGTTCTGACCCAGATACAAGTATCTTAAATGTCTCTGATACGGCCTAAAATGTTCCATACGTGTACATGTATACATGACCTTGGAGCATTGCTGTTATGATGGAGGATTTACACCCTAATATGTTTATTAGTAATCTTCTGCATGTGTGTGTGCTGCTGTGCGTCCCTGTGTGTGTAACAAGCATAGTGTGCACGTGCTGTGCACGAGCCTCGGAGCATTTTACTAATGTGCTGTTAAAATAACAATGAAATGCTGCGTTATTGACTTTAGACCAGGTTTTTGTTGGTCAATGGTGCCATCACTTCCTGCTGCCTCAAGATAGCAATACGCCCACAATGCACCTGAACACACCTCCCTGTAAGACCAGCACGCCCAGAATGCACCTGAACACACCTCCCTGTAAGACCAGCACGCCCACAATGCACCTGAACACACCTCCCTGTAAGACCAGCACGCCCACAATGCACCTGAACACACCTCCCTGTAAGACCAGCACGCCCAGAATGCACCTGAACACACCTCCCTGGAAGACGAGCACGCCCAGAATGCACCTGAAAACACCTCCCCGTAAGACCAGCACGCCCAGAATACACCTGAACACACCTCCCTGTAAGACCAGCACGCCCAGAATGCACCTGAACACACCTCCCTGTAAGACCAGCACGCCCAGAATGCACCTGAACACACCTCCCTGTAAGACCAGCACGCCCAGAATGCACCTGAACACACCTCCCTGTAAGACCAGCACGCCCAGAATGCACCTGAACACACCTCCCTGTAAGACCAGCACGCCCAGAATGCACCTGAACACACCTCCCTGTAAGACCAGCACGCCCACAATGCACCTGAACACACCTCCCTGTAAGACCAGCACGCCCAGAATGCACCTGAACACACCTCCCTGGAAGACGAGCACGCCCAGAATGCACCTGAACACACCTCCCTGTAAGACCAGCACGCCCAGAATGCACCTGAACACACCTCCCTGTAAGACCAGCACGCCCAGAATGCACCTGAACACACCTCCCTGTAAGACCAGCACGCCCAGAATGCACCTGAACACACCTCCCTGTAAGACCAGCACGCCCAGAATGCACCTGAACACACCTCCCTGTAAGACCAGCACGCCCAGAATGCACCTGAACACACCTCCCTGTAAGACCAGCACGCCCAGAATGCACCTGAACACACCTCCCTGGAAGACCAGCACGCCCAGGATGCACCTGAACACACCTCCCCTGTAAGACCAGCACGCCCAGAATGCACCTGAACACACCTCCCTGTAAGACCAGCAGGTGCATT
>CM042437.1:711933-724433 GCA_023631565.1 Gymnocephalus cernua | reverse complement strand
AAAGAAAAGTTCTCCTCAGGGGATAAGAGAGAGTACCAGAAATAACAGTTTGCTGGGTGCTAAAGATAAATGTTACAACAAATGCAAAGAGCGTTCCACGTATCAAAACGCAAGAACAAGTGCAAAGTCTTTCAGTAAATTCTTCTTGCACTTTTTACGCTGAATGGCAGTGATACGATTTTTAAAATAAAAGTTTACTGCCGTCCATGTTCTTTTTCTAAGTGCTTCTGGTGAAGCCTTAATACAGGCAACACACTCTGACTTCCATGGTACTTTACCAGATTCGATGAAGGCCATTAGTGTCTTTTCCACAGCGTGGACCTCTGCCAATTACCAACTGCTCTTCTTTGAGGTTTCTAAAGAAACAGAAAAAAGACAATTAGGGGCGTAGTCTGGCAATGTAAAAGATTATTCAGTGACCAGTGACAATCAACTTTATTATTTTGATCAAATGTGTATTTTTTATTGAGCAATGTCCTAAAAGCGAATATTCTACACCAAGTTGAAGCCTCTATACTTAAAAAAACAGTGTGGTGACCTTATTTGTTTTACAGCATCAGTTGTATTGACTTGTTTCTGACAACAGAAAACAAATGGCACAAGCACAACCACTATATTTACATATCACTCAGTAAGCATGTTATTACCTGTTGTGAGAAGAGGTGTTACCTCTTATACCTCTTTCACACCACTGACCAAGGTTCGGCCAGGGTTTCACAAGGGTTGTCTGATCAGGGTTCAACCCTCCTTTTGGAATTTCAAACTGAGCCTGAGTCTAAATGGATATATCCCTGGTCATGACATCAGAGCTCACCTGGGTCAACCCGGGAGCAATGCATGACAATAACCTTAAGTGCTAGAAATGTAGCAGGGCTTTGCACGTCATATTCAGTGAACAGCTAACATCACATACAGTACTCCCGTCCAGCAGAACTGTTTTTTTAGCTATTTGAAGTACAGTAAGGAGAGATTAAATGAAGCTTATTTTGTTTCGCAGTGATTATGTTGCACAGTAAATAACCATCAAACTATTCTCAGATGATTTTGTGCAGTGTGATTTTTCCTCTGCATGTTTATTTGAGCAGATGGACAAGGAAATAGGTAACTAGTATCGTTTTTTGACTATTTTGTTTGTATTTTTCATTTAATTCGAAGTAAAGTAAGGCTTTGCTGATGGCTTCATGACTCCTTTAAAAAACTAAAAAGACTTCCCAGCAGTTGCACTGAACTACAGGCTGCAAACGGTCAGACTGTCTCGTACCAGAGAGAGGGAGTAAGAGCGGTGGTGCCGAGAGAATTAAATGAAACATATTTCTATATGTTTACGTTCTAATGCTGGGTATTTATAGCCAGTTTTGCATGTAAAGCTCCGCTACAGCTCTGCAAAATTCAGACTGGTGAACATCCGGGCGGCCACTGCCAGCCTACTGTTGGGAAATGAATTGTACCGCTCCGCTCTGCTGTTGTTGAAGCTGCATGTGAACATCCTAGTTTTATACAGCCTATAGTGACGATCCAGTAAAGCACAGTGAGACAAAATTTATGTTGTTGTTTTTTCAAAGTGTGTGGCAAACATAGGCAGTGACCTGTGACAACTGCCCCACGGTCATTTCCAACTATTCACATAATTATATCCCCATATTTAACCCATTCAAACACAGTCAACCTGGGTATAACTCTGATTGAGCCCTTGGTGTTAAAGGGGCATTACAGCTTACTGTGTCAGGTAACACACTCTGACCAGTACCTAAAGTTACTATCAAGAAAACAGACAAAACTACAGATGTCAATTTTAAAATAAACTACTCGGTCACAACTTGACCAAGGTGTATTTATTCTACATTCGGAAACTGAAGGCTCACAAACCTGTGGGTAAAATTAGCAGAAGGCTAAACTATTAACAGCATTTCCTCTCAATCTCTGAAATTATTTGCCAATAGTGACACGTGTTTCATGCATAAAACTTTAACTTGAGTTCATGTTTATGTAGCTTGCTAGAGCCTCGAATAACAGTATGTCACCAAGGGCTTACAAATAATGCAGGACTGTAATTCTCATTGAAATTGCATCAGGATCACAATCAAGATAGGGATGATTGAAATGAACAGGTTACTGTATGGAGATAGGGGCTGATGGAAGAAGTATTAAAATAGCTAAAAGTGTATTTAGTGTGTTAAATACCTGTTTTAAGGTCCCCAGTGTCAGACTCTGTTTCCTTTCTTCTTTTTGATGTTGAGGGTCCTGCCAAAGTAATAGACAAGTATATCAGTAATAGAAATTGATAGTTAACTGGCAACAATTTACTTATGGGTCATACAAACTAACTACATATATACATACACAACAAGGTCTAACGTATATATATTTTTTGGAAATGGGTCCATATTCCACTGCATTTAATATGTGAAATACCTGTTTTTGGGCCACAACTGTCAGACTCAGGTTGCTGTCTTTTCTTAGATGTTGAGGAATCTGTTAAAATATTGAATGATAATATATTAATACAACAAATTGACAGATTACTGGCAACATACCTTTACTGTTTGAATAAAAGGCATATATAACAATACTTATAAGTACAGTTCATCTTTTTTAATGAAACAAAACTATATTTTGTACATTGGTAGATCACTTGATCAAAAATGACTTGCACATCTGGAGGTACAGTAGGGACATCTAGTTTTACTGAAGGAGTGGTCAGACCAGGAGTCAAAGCCAAGTCTCTCAGGGGGAAAGCAGACATCTTAACAGCTAATGGGCTCTTAACCACACTATGTCACTTAATCAGGGCTCAACATAAAAAAATCCCCACTGGCCTCCAGTAGATCAGAGTTTTGCTGGCCCCTTCTACATTTTTACTGGCCCTGAAAGAAATATCGTAGGTGTGATTGGCAAAGGACAAAAAAGCAGGAAAATATACGGCGCACCTACCATGAAGCTTCAGAAAATGGTTATAACCCACCTAGCCACTGTCACTGTATGTTGTGCCAATAGCAGTAAAGCTAGACCAGGGGTCATCAACTACATTTTTCCAAGGGCCAGAATTTTTTTAAGCAGACACTCCAGGGGCCGGACTTTCAAATAAAGAAAATAAAATGTATTTATACCTAATAAGCATATGCTTGTTTGATACTTCACTTTCTTACTCAATTAATGCTATATTTTGTACATGTATTAGTGTAAGCAAACTCCTAAAAAAACATGGACAATCCATAACGATAACTAGATAGGCTACTTAACTAGAAAAAGTCCCCAGATTAGGGGGCAGTTCACTGAGTGATGGTTAAAGTCTTTGATTACTGAAACGTTGTTGTAGTATGCAGTGTCCTGATTGGTGGAAAATGTTTGCAGAAAGAAAGGCCTGTTGTCAGGTAAAAATATCACAGTCAAAGAGCCTGAAGCGAAAAGTTGATGTGGAAAACAGCAGCTTTACTGATGAATGGACTGATAAGCAGGCTACCATTCATCGTGAATGCCTTATTTGAAATAAGACAATGCTGTTGCAAAAGAATACAACTGGCAACATCATCAAGAATGAAGAACACGGACATAACGATCACGTAATTCACGTGCATATTAAGTAGCCACATGTATATGTTTTGGTCTTATAATACATCCACAGGTTACTGCTCCAGTGGAGAGGATGGTTCGTTAAGACAGCAGCTAAGTTTACAAGAGTTTGTCCAAAGTTCAAGATAAACAGACTACAAACTGACATCTTTCATTTTAGCTTGTTTGTAAAAAGTCGCTATTAGCAGAGTAGAGCTGTGTTTGCACAGCGAGTGGACAGAGCAGACAGAGCAGACTGAAACTTGTTGATGCCTGTAGAACAGGTAGGTGGGTATTGATAAGTATTAACTTTTTAATCATGGAGGTTTTATTGTAGGCTACTTACAGTAACGACTGTAGCATTTGTTCATCCGTGCCAGTGGCAGTAGGCTAAATAATCCTCGGTATCGTTTCCAGTCAGTTACATCTGCTGCGTGAAGTAACGCACACACCTCGGCTCTGCTGTGTTTATGTGTGTGAGAGTGTGTGTGCGCAGCGCGGACATCGCTGTTCACAATCCCGTCTCTTCTAACATGCAACGCTTGTATCCAAATGAATTGTGTTTGAAGCTGTGTGGCATTTTGTTGGTTTAGCTGGTCGGCTTTTGTTGGAAATTGCCGGCAAACGAAACCGTCGGCCTACATGCCATCATGGCCTTTCTCCACCCAGGTGTAGGCTACTGTGTTTTCCATGACACTAACAATGCCCTCTTTCTCACATTAGCTTCATAGTTCTTTGACATTTTAACTAACGTTATAAATTACCTGAGGTGAAAATGTAAAATATTAGTTAACATTCACAAGCTTTGTGCCACTCAGTATGACGTTTGCTGATGCAGCAGACAGAGACACTGTCACTGGCCCGTGCGGGCCAGTAACTGGCCAATCAACTAGCCCGACATACTCTTTTACTGTCCCCGGGCCATCGGGCCATTGCTTATGTCGAGCCCTGATTAATAATTTAAAAAAGTGCATCAATCCTTAAAATTTGGTCTGTGTGCGCTGTAAAAAAATACACCGTTTTTTGGAAAGAAAATTCTATTCGGATTTTATCTACCTGGGCGGGTCTCAATTTACCTGGGTGGTGCACACAAGGAGAACCTATGTATGGGAAGCACTGCTATAACATACACAGTCAAAGATGTGTTAACAGCTACTACACGGTTAATAGAAGTTAATTCCACTGCATTTTAATTACTGATACAATATGTAACATTTCTGCATTAAAATGTCTAAAAATGACAATATCTATGTAATATAATTTGTTGAGTTGTCTACTTACACTATAAATGTTTCCAACAATTTTTGAACCCACGGACATCTGTAATTTTATTTCTGACATGGGACATTTCATTTAGTCACCTGTCAGTGGCATCCTATAACCTTTGACCTCTGGTTCCTCTAACTTCCATCAAAACACGGCACCCAGATGATATACGTTTGAGAGTAATTGTAAATCATATGTTTCGCAGAAAGAATAATACTCAGTAACCGTAATGCTGCTTTTTTCTGCCACACAGCATAATTTTGTCATTCATTACATGCCACTTTGCAACACAGTAACACAGCAGAGACCTTGTTTATTGATACATTTCAGTATCAATTGCTCCAGCTTAATGTTAGGCTACTAACATTACAATGTGCTGGTAGCTCATGCTAATGCATGACAGGTAACATTATAAGGTTAAAACACCGTTCAACACGCTCATTAAGTTATTTTTAATATAATTGTTTTGACCACGGTTAATAGCACTCTGCTAACCTGTGACATCAACATGTGAAATATATTGTCAGGGCTCGAGAGTGCGACCAATTTGGTCGCACATGAACCCAAATTTTGTAAGGGTGCGACTAACATTTTTCCTAGGTTGCACTGGTGTCCTCTCCGCTGCCTTACATGACCCATCCGCGCAGCCCCGCCCCCATTCACTCACACACGGCCACCGTGCAACATGAAGAGACACAGCGTCGGTCCACACTGCGACATTTGTCTACAGTTTTAATTAACAGAGCTCTATATTGTTAAGCATGAGAGGGAAACCTGTATTTGTACCAGTGTTTCCGCTGGTAACTCTGTTAATGCGGCCGCAATACAGACATTTCATACACAAGACGTGTGTAATGCCGCTGACCCGCCAAAGCGCATTCGACCCGTGCTGGATCCATTCATAATGAGTCAGCCGTCACTCTGTGAGTAGCATACGCTTCAGTCTCTCTCTCTCTCTCTCTCTCTCTCTCTCCTTTATTTTGATAGGAAAGCTGAAGACATGAAAGGGGAGAGAGGGGGGGGGGGGGGATGACATGCAGCAAAGGGCCGCAGGTCAGAGTCTAACCTGGCCCGCTGCGTCAAGGAGTAAACCTCTATATATACCACATGAGCTATCCGGGCACCCTCTTTCTCTCTTTTAATCAGTCTGTTATTGTTGTTGATAACAAGTGAAGGAGCTATCTCAGAGATATATATTTTTTAAATATATCCTAGGCTATTTATTTCAGATAATCTTCATTTACATGTGTTGCAGCTGTATATTTTCAAACCGAGAAGTAAACCCTGTCTTTGCATTTTATTTGGCAAGCTGGTTTAGCCAAGGCTAAAGGGGAAGAAGCTATAAGACTTTGAGCCATGAAATGTTAGATCTCAGTTCAGGGAAGCACTTTGAAACAGTAGCACTTTCTATTTTGAAATGTTTAACTTAAAATGTTTCAGTTTGGCAGCTCATTGAAGCACTTCAAACTTTTATTTTGTTAATATTTTTATATGCAGTATGATTGTGCTTCAACTAAAAAGTATTTACCTACACCTTATTCTTGTTTAAAATCATTTACATAATATATATGAATCTATATGGAGCGTGATGAAAAGGTAACATTGAAATTGTGGCGTTAACGGCGCCGCGAGGAAAAATTTGGGTGCACCTAAATTTTGTGCTGGTGCAGCTAAATAAAAAAAGTTAGGCGCACCAGTGCAACCAAGGCAAAAAGTTAGTGTGGAGCCCTGATTGTGAGTGTGATTTAGCTGCTGGCTGATGTTAGCTTGCTTGTTGACTTACTCCTCAGATATCAATACAAATCAAATAAAAAAAACTGTAATTATGTTGGGGAAATTGCAGCTATTAGAATGGCATGAATAAACGTTACTAAACGTAACATGAATAAACTTGAATGGGTAAACTCATCTGTGAACTAATCGGGGATGGTGTTTAAAAATGAAAACTACAACTCCCACAATTCCATGCAACTTCACGTCATCAAAAGTCTGTTTACCATCCATTGTTTTGATTGAGAGACCGCTAGCCACAGAAAATTTCATTTTGTAAATTGAGGGATTTAATAATGTTAAAGCATTTGGCTGGCAATTTTCTAAACATATACACATAATAGTTTTTGGATTTATGGCATCACCTAATTTCATCATAACAGGAAAGAACAGTTATGTTCTATCTAATATTGTATTAGTCATACTATACAATGATTTGTCGTTTGTCTTTGTTGAATACAGCAGAGAAAGAGCTTAAAAATAATCACATTTTAAGTTGCAATTGCAATATTGCTTTTAAAAATTGTAATTAGGTTATTTACCAAAATCGTTTAGCCCTAGTGTCCAGCTAGATTTAATTGTGCAAACTTACGGATAGGCTGTCAGTTCTCCTCAGGGGTGGTACATCTGGGTCATCCCCAACATCATCATGTGAACTCTCAGGAGTGCACATCTCTGTGTTGCTCCCAGAATCTAGACTTACTTCCTATGGGGGGGAAAAAACAATATAAAGCACTGGAAAAATAATTACTATATTACAGTGTTTCTGCTATATGCATTTAAGCATGGCATGCTTCTCTTACAGTTTTTCAGGTTAAGGGCTCAAAATATGTAGAATTTAGGAAAAAAGATTTATATAAATCATAGCCATAATAGCCAGGTTAAAGGAAACTACTAAATCCAGTTCAAACCAAAGATTTGGGATGAGATGAAACCATTTTAGAACGTTGTAGGTGAAAGTTGCAGGGGTCTGAACGAGCCCATCTTAACTCAACTCAACTCGTCACCTGTTTCAACAGCCAATAGAGAAGTCAGCTAGTAAAGTCAGCTGCAAACTATAGAAATAAAATGACCAGTGAATCAGATAAAAACGTTTTTCCATAATCTCAGCTATTGTCTATTCTTCACAGTGCGTATGTTTTAAAAAGTTGTCTTATCTCCCGCTTCATCACGCTACAGTTGCGCTCACACCATGAGTTTGGCATTGACCTTCCTCCATGCCGCCAGTGCCTGTACTACTGCCAGTATCTGGCTGATTTTCTTTTGTCAGTGGATGAATGAGGAACTCAGGGCACTGGTGGCATGGAGGGAGAGCAGGCGTCATAGAGACAGGGCGCATTTAAGTCCCGCTCCCACCAGAGGGGAAAGTGAATTTCTGCTCTCCATTGACTTGTGTTGTGTGAGGGTTTCTCCTCTTTATTTCATCTGCTAACAACAAAAACATTTCTAAAAGCTAGTGAGTGCTGATTTTAACTACCAACAGGGTAAATAACCCATAACTTAAGTTTTTATAAGCTGCTGATCCAAAACAACTGAGCTTCATAAAGAGAAAAGTGGATAGATGTGAGGAATCAGCAGAGAGAATGGGGAGACTGTAGGATCCTGACACTAATCTAAAGATGTCTGATGTTACGTGTGTTAGCGTAACTTACAGACATATAGTTAGCTTAAAACTAAATATGGATATTTGACTTGGTAACCAAATGTTTGCAAACATAACTTCGGACATATCGTTAGCTTTGTGTCTCTCCATTCTCCCTGTTGATTCCTCACGTCTGTTACCACTTTTGTCTTCATAAAAGCTCACTTTGTTTGGGATGGCAGCTTATAAAAACGTAAGTTCTGGGTTCTTTACCGTGTAGTGAATACCGCCACACAGTAGCTTTTAGACATGTTTCTGTTTTCTAGCAGACAGATGAAGAGGAGGAAACCTTCACACAATACAAGTCAACTGAGAGAGGAGTGGGGGTGGCTTTCAGAGTACCAAGTCACTGTTCACCTGATTTCACAAAAAGCTAAAGAGCCAGGGCACTACCCTCCTACACACAGTTTTCTTTATTAAAACCTAAAACATTAAGTATAAGAGGCACCATTGAAAAGACAGGTGAATTGTAATGTTTGTATGAATATTATATTACATTATTGTATCACATTTAAAATTCCACCTTATTACCTGGCTTTGGTGTTTTAGGTATTCCATGTGCCTGGATAAACATGTATTATGATGCTCCCTCAGCCGTAAGTGTGCCTTCAGCCTGGTGTATCCTGCACTCTGCCTGCAAGTGGTTAAACACAAACAGTTGATGTAATATGTGTATGTATCCCATTGTTCTTTTCATCATTTTTTTAAATATCTGTACATATACATCAGCTGTTATGTTTGCAGCTTGTGGAGATAAGAAAATCGAGTCCATGCTTAAACCTATACTGAAAAAAACTCCCTTACTTAAAAGATGGTTATAGAGATGATAAAATGGCTTGAATGAAGTTTATGGACTCTTATCAGTCTGTTTACCTGCGCTTAATTAACCAGGTTAAATCTGACCATGTGCAGAACAACACAGCACTGCAGGTGTGGCAGGATGAAAGCAGAGATCTTTACAGAAGCAATGCCTCAGATTTAAATAACAGCTGAAACTTTACACAAAGCAGCCTGTAGAAGTCTAATAGGTATGTTCCCACCACTTCACATTTGACTGTATGTTACATACAGACACATGTTGTGCTCTGAGGAAAAGCTACGCTCTGTCCATCTGTCCAGCCCGGTCTGATTCCCATAGCATCAAATATTAAACCTAGTCTGGGCCCCCGCGTCCTGTGCGTTGACGACACCAAAGACAAAGCGTGTTGGTCTGTCTCACTGCGCTGTATGGCTGCTCAGACACCATTTTTTAAACATAATTAAAGTAAATTGTGCAAGCAAAACCACTAATATGAATGAGAAGAGTAAAATGAATTCATGATTTTCTTTAAGATTAGAAAATAATTAGCCCATTGTTTAACAGAAACTAAGCTGCTGTTTATTAAACTTTAGGTGTAACTTGTTTAGCCCTGTATTAAGAACATATTCTAGAAAGATATTGAACATTGGTAGCTACGGTAGCTAACATTAACATTACTGATAACTAGCTAGTAGATGACAAATGCTCATTAAACATCCCCATTTTCTCTGCTTAGCCCCATGCTCCCATGCCCATAAATATTAGCTAACATTAGTAATAGTATAACTATGCAAGACCAGCCAGGTAACAGTCAGTGGCAAAAAAGGCAATCCATAACCAGAAAAAATGCTGAAATACCAGCTCAAATGTGTAGCTAATGTTAAGAGTTTGCTATCAACATTGTAACACTAGCTAGCTAGCTGGTGACAAGTTAGCCATTGTTAGCATTGGCAAACCATGCTAATATAAAAACAATGCTGCAAACCATAGACTGCAAACACATATTTAGCCTAATTAATAATTACTAAAACAGTTTAGTGTAACATGACTTACCTAACGTTAGTTTCCGTGTGTTCCATCCGTGTCCATTTGCGTCTTTAGGAGCCTGTGCTGCTGCCAGCTTGTGCTCGTGCCTGCTTCAACTGCACCTGCATGAGCTGCCGCCCACTCACTGTCGGCAGCTCTCGTGCAGGTGGGGGATGGGCAAAGATGACGTGGGGACCTAAAAGTCAGGAACAGTGTGTTCTAATGGTCAGCAGCTGAATCCCTGTGACTGTGACAGGTGGGGGACAGGTGGGGTATAGGTAAATTGGGGACCTAAAAAGTCAGGAACAGTGTGTTCTAACGGTCAGCAGCTGAATCCCTGTGACTGTGACAGGTGGGGGACTGGTGGGGCATAGGTAAATTGGGGACCGAAAAAGTCAGGAAAGGTGTATTCCTCCCTCACTTGTTTGATTTGTGTTTTACCAAATTATAATGCTTCCAAAATAAAAAACATATATTTGTATACGCTTTTAACATCCCTAATTTTAGGGTATATGGTTTTGCCCGGAGTTTACATTTAGGAATTTAGAACTGAGTGGTGTTCCATTCAGGCCCTGTTCTAGGCTGGGTGAGCACAAGCGACTAGTGTTAATATGCATGTTCTTTAGGACTGTAAGATATATGTCCACTGTTGAAATCATAGTAATTATTCATTACTTTATATACAAAATCCTGAAAAAATGTTGGACTAATAAACTGATAGCTGGAGGGAAGCCGTTTATTTCAAACACTGCCATTACACAGACCAGATTGAACAATCAGCCAAGTATTCCCCGCTATATTTAGAATATTTTTAGCGCATTTCATTGATGTCAGACAGCCCTTTACGACAAAGAACTGAAGCTGTTCTCTCTGCTCTTCAAAGCTCCCAGATTCCTTTGAGAATCGCAAAACACAAGTTGCTGCTCTACTGCTCCTTCGATCAGTTAGTTTGTGTTATTGTGTGACTTTCTTTACTGTTAAGCAAAACAAATGTGATTGTCTGTTCTAGCTGCTAGTGAAGGCTAACGTGTCCTATGCTGTGCTCCATAGCAACTGCCTTGGTATGTGCAGGCAGTCAGCCCTGGAGGGCCTATTTTATTTTGGATATTATTTTTTAATATTAAATTGGAATGTGACTATAACATAATAATACCATCCTGGATATGCTTCACGTCAGGCCGAACAATGCCCCTTAGCTCTGATAAAATCATGACATAACACAGCCTGTCCTGAGCTATTTAATTATTATCTAATTTTTCATTGAATCTTACATAGTGTTTTGGTCAATGTTACAGTAAGAATTGTATTTACCATCTGATACCTTCACCTGTCACCACCACCTATCTTTTGACATATTACAGTCTAATTGAATGTGTTTGCGGTCTAGCCAAAGTCACGCTTAGGGAAAAAGAAGGCATTGGACTGAGATGGTGCAAGGCTGTTCAAGCCTTTGCTATTGTCAGTTATACTGCGGCACCGGAACATTGCCTTGCGTCGTAATGTTGGTTCATGGGGTAATGGGAGGGTAATGGGATATGTGGGGTATTGGTGCTTGGGCAACTGTGCTGCGAGACTGCAGCTTAGGAGGTACTGAGTCGAGGAGCAGACCTGTGAGACACCATGGAGCTTGCCATTATTGATTGCTGCTCAGTGACATTGAGGTTGCAAAAGTTTAAAAAGCAGAAATCTGTGCATGACAGAAAGGGCAAAGCCTGTCAAAAGAAACACTAAAACTGAAAAATCTTGAGCTAGAGTTACAGTATAGAAACTTGCAGCTAGCTGACAGCAGCTACCTGTCTCTGTCAGCTAACGAAGGATAACCACTGAGTTACTGGATGCAAATTCAAATGCAAGTAACGTTATTCATTCAGTCATTAATCGATCTATCACAATTCAATCTCACTTAGAGAGGAAAAGCAAAGCACAGAGACAGAACCACTAAAACTGTGACTAACAGAGCATTGATAACTGCGGCCTTAGTTTATATAGGCTAACAGAGCACTGCTTACTCACTATGTAGCTTAGGTGAGCGGGTATGAACTCCCAGTCTGCAACTGAATTGACTGATTTTAGTGAAAGTGGCTAATATTTTGTCAAAAAGTTTAGTCTGGTTTTCCCTCTAACCAGACTGTCTCGACTCTGTGATTTACGGAGTTTGCTAATGTACAGAAAGCTTTACTCATTGCTAAAGTAACCCTAAACTCTAGCTGCTGTCAGCTAGTTAGCTCAGTTAGCCATGCTGCCAGGACTCGGAGCTTGAAGCACCGGGGGAATGGTGGTGTTTACCCCATTAGCACAGGAGTTTTGGACTGCTGGGAGGAAGATTTGGAAGGCCCAATACTAGGAGACCGAAGAGAAGACACTAAGAAAGCTAAGAAGAGAAGAGAGTGGCCAAGCAAGGGTAAATCTCAGACTGGCTTTTTGTCGTTGGCGAGAGCTTCTCGAAAT
>CM042437.1:686933-696933 GCA_023631565.1 Gymnocephalus cernua | reverse complement strand
TAGGTACTGTCAGGACACGCCCTCATACTCTGCTTCTGACTGGCTAGTAGTCCTTACCTAGCTACTGTCAGGACACGCCCTCATACTCTGCTTCTGACTGGCTAGTAGTCCTTACCTAGGTACTGTCAGGACACGCCCTCATACTCTGCTTCTGACTGGCTAGTAGTCCTTACCTAGGTACTGTCAGGACACGCCCTCATACTCTGCTTCTGACTGGCTAGTAGTCCTTACCTAGGTACTGTCAGGACACGCCCTCATACTCTGCTTCTGACTGGCTAGTAGTCCTTACCTAGGTACTGTCAGGACACGCCCTCATACTCTGCTTCTGACTGGCTAGTAGTCCTATAAAAGGGAAAGAAGGAAGGAAGGAAAGTAAAGGACGAACCAATAAGGAATGATGTGGTAGGGAAGTAAGACAGTAAGGACGGAACAAGAAAGGATTATGTAGGGAAGAAAGGAAGAGTAGGAAAGGATAGTAGGATGAAAGAAAGGAGGCAAGGATGGAAAGAAGGAAGGAAGGATGTAAGGAATTAGACTGTAGACCCGGAGCTCCTCTTCCTTTTTTACGAGTTCTTTGCAGCCCTAGTTGTCTGGACTGATTGTGAATGTGTTTGAGGGGTTTGCTGTAACGCTGTGGCGTCTTCCTCCTGCAGCTGTACCACATGGCGTCCCAGTCGAAGAGCCTCAGCGGACACAAAGTTCAGTTTGTTCCCTTCCCGTCGTCTCTGGGCTACAAACACAAGTTCATCTACAGGAGCCCGGAGCTGCCAAACATCCTCAGGTACCAGCAGCACGTCCAAAAACTAGGACCGACCCCAACATGGTAGACCGTCCCCAACATGGTAGACCGTCCCCAACATGGTAGACCGTCCCCAACATGGTAGACCGTCCCCAACATAGTAGACCGTCCCCAACATAGTAGACCGTCCCCAACATGGTAGACGGTCCCCAACATGGTAGACGGTCCCGAACATGGTAGACAGTCCCCAACATGGTAGACGGTCCCCAACATGGTAGACGGTCCCCAACATGGTAGACGGTCCCCAACATGGTAGACGGTCCCCAACATGGTAGACGGTCCCCAACATGGTAGACAGTCCCCAACATGGTAGACGGTCCCCAACATGGTAGACGGTCCCCAACATGGTAGACGGTCCCCAACATGGTAGACGGTCCCGAACATGGTAGACAGTCCCCAACATGGTAGACGGTCCCGAACATGGTAGACCGTCCCCAACGTTGTAGACCGTCCCCAACATGGTAGACCGTCCCCAACATGGTAGACCGTCCCCAACATGGTAGACGGTCCCCAACATGGTAGACCGTCCCCAACATGGTAGACGGTCCCGGACGTCGTAGACCGTCCCCAACATGGTAGACGGTCCCGAACGTCGTAGACCGTCCCCAACATGGTAGACCGCCCCCAACGTTGTAGACCGTCCCCAACATGGTAGACCGCCCCCAACGTTGTAGAACGTCCCCAACATGGTAGACGGTCCCGAACGTCGTAGACCGTCCCCAACATGGTAGACGGTCCCGAACGTCGTAGACCGTCCCCAACGTGGTAGACCGTCCCCAACATGGTAGACCGTCCCCAACGTGGTAGACCGACCCCAACATGGTAGACGGTCCCGAACATGGTAGACCGACCCCAACATGGTAGACGGTCCTGAACATGGTAGACCGTCCCCAACGTGGTAGACGGTCCCGAACGTCGTAGACCGTCCCCAACATGGTAGACCGTCCCCAACATGGTAGACCGACCCCAACATGGTAGACGGTCCTGAACATGGTAGACCGTCCCCAACGTGGTAGACGGTCCCGAACGTCGTAGACCGTCCCCAACGTGGTAGACCGTCCCCAACGTGGTAGACCGACCCCAACATGGTAGACCGTCCCCAACACGGTAGACCGTCACCAACGTCGTAGACCGTCCCCGTGATGGTAGATTGACCCCAACATGGTAGACCGTCCCCAACATGGTAGACCGTCCCCAACATGGTAGACCGTCCCCAACATGGTAGACCGTCCCCAACATGGTAGACCGTCCCCAACATGGTAGACCGACCGCAACATCGTAGACCGTCTCCAACATGGTAGACCGTCCCCAACATGGTAGACCGTCCCCAACATGGTAGACCGCCCCAACATGGTAGACCGCCCCAACATGGTAGACCGCCCCAAACATCGTAGACCGTCCCCGTGATGGTAGATCGACCATAACATCGTAGACCGTCCCCAACATCGTAGACCGTCCCCAACATGGTAGACCGTCCCCAACATGGTAGACCGTCCCCAACATGGTAGACCGTCCCCAACATGGTAGACCGTCCCCGTGATGGTAGACCGACCCCAACATGGTAGACCGACCCCAACATCGTAGACCGACCCCAACATGGTAGACCGTCCCCAACATCGTAGACCGTCCCCGTGATGGTAGACCGACCCCAACATGGTAGACCGACCCCAACATGGTAGACCGACCCCAACATCGTAGACCGACCCCAACATTGTAGACCGCCCCCAACATGGTAGACCGACCCCAACATGGTAGACCGACCCCAACATGGTAGACCGACCCCAACATGGTAGACCGACCCCAACATTGTAGACCGTCCCCAACATGGTAGACCGTCCCCAACATGGTAGACCGTCCCTAACATCGTAGACCGTCCCTAACATCGTAGACCGACCCCAACATCGTAGACCGTCCCCAACATGGTAGACCGTCCCTAACATCGTAGACCGTCCCTAACATCGTAGACCGTCCCCAACATGGTAGACCGTCCCTAACATCGTAGACCGTCCCCAACAACATGGTAGACCGTCCCCAACATCGTAGACCGTCCCCAACATGGTAGACCGACCCCAACATCGTAGACCGTCCCCGTGATGGTAGACCGACCCCAACATGGTAGACCGACCCCAACATCGTAGACCGACCCCAACATCGTAGACCGACCCCAACATTGTAGACCGCCCCCAACATGGTAGACCGTCCCCAACATGGTAGACCGTCCCTAACATCGTACACCGTCCCTAACATCGTAGACCGACCCCAACATCGTAGACCGTCCCCAACATGGTAGACCGTCCCTAACATCGTAGACCGTCCCTAACATCGTAGACCGTCCCCAACATCGTAGACCGTCCCTAACATCGTAGACCGTCCCTAACATCGTAGACCGTCCCTAACATGGTAGACCGACCCCAACATGGTAGACCGTCCCCAACATGGTAGACCGTCCCTAACATCGTAGACCGTCCCCAACAACATGGTAGACCGTCCCCAACATCGTAGACCGTCCCCAACATGGTAGACCGTCCCCAACATGGTAGACCGTCCCCAACATCGTAGACCGTCCCCAACATGGTAGACCGTCCCCAACGTCGTAGACCGTCCCCAACGTGGTAGACCGACCCCAACATCGTAGACCGTCCCCAACATCGTAGACCGCCCCCAACGTTGTAGACCGTCCCCAACGTCGTAGACCGTCCCCAACGTCGTAGACCGTCCCCAACGTGGTAGACCGTCCCCAACGTGGTAGACCGTCTCCAACGTGGTAGACCGTCCCCAACATGGTAGACCGACCCCAACGTGGTAGACCGACCCCAACGTGGTAGACCGTCCCCAACATGGTAGACCGTCCCCAACATGGTAGACCGTCAGGATGATGTGAAAGAGACTTAACTTCTCTCTCTCTCTGTTTTGTTGTTGCAGTGATTTCCTCGGCACCGCTCACCAACAGACGGACGACTCAGCCTGAACACACACACACACACACACACACACACACACACACACACACACACACACACACACACACACACACACACACACACACACACACACACACACACTTAATATATAACACACACATTCTGATGGCACTTAATATTCTCGCATGAACTGAAAACAAGCACATTCCTCTTTTATTTCTGCGTTTCCATTCCTCTCACATGGACAGGAGGAGGAGGAGGAGGAGGAGGAGGAGGAGGAGGAGGAGGAGGAGGAGGAGGAGGAGGAGGAGGAGGAGGAGGAGGAGGAGGAGGGCCATGAAACCAAACTGGAGAGCGAACACAGAGACTTAGAGTTTTATGTTTTTTAATATTTGATCATCTTGATTCTTAACAATCTGCGTAATTTGAATTGTTTTTTAGTTTTTGCTGTTTTGGGTCCACGCGACCGTGTCTGACGGCGGTTTGAAGGCCTGTTGATGACTTGAACTATAAATTAAAGATTTCTTGTTTTATGTCTCTGTGGCTGTTTCTCTGGGTGGCCGAGGCTGTGACATCATCACTGTTCAGACTAACTTAGGAACTTCTCACAAAAGTCATATTATAGTATGTTAAAAAGTGATAAAAAGTCATATTATAGTATGTCATAAAAGTGATAAAAAGTCATATTATAGTATGTTAAAAAAGTGATAAAAAGTCATAGTATGTCAAAAAAGTGATAAAAAGTCATATTATAGTATGTCAAAAAGTGATAAAAAAGTGATAAAAAGTCATATTATAGTATGTCATAAAAGTGATAAAAAAGTGATAAAAAGTCATATTATAGTATGTCATAAAAGTGATAAAAAGTCATATTATAGTATGTCATAAAAGTGATAAAAAGTCATATTATAGTATGTCATAAAAGTGATAAAAAGTCATAAAAAGTCATATTATAGTATGTCAAAAAAGTGATAAAAAGTCATATTATGGTATGTCAAAAAGTGATAAAAAGTCATAGTATAGTATGTTAAAAAAGTGATAAAAAGTCATAGTATGTCAAAAAAGTGATAAAAAGTCATATTATAGTATGTCATAAAAGTGATAAAAAAGTGATAAAAAGTCATATTATAGTATGTCATAAAAGTGATAAAAAAGTGATAAACAGTCATATTATAGTATGTCATAAAAGTGATAAAAAAGTGATAAAAAGTCATATTATAGTATGTTAAAAAGTGATAAAAAGTCATAGTATGTCAAAAAAGTGATAAAAAGTCATATTATAGTATGTCAAAAAGTGATAAAAAAGTGATAAAAAGTCATATTATAGTATGTCATAAAAGTGATAAAAAAGTGATAAAAAGTCATATTATAGTATGTTAAAAAGTGATAAAAAGTCATAGTATGTCAAAAAAGTGATAAAAAGTCATATTATAGTATGTCATAAAAGTGATAAAAAAGTGATAAAAAGTCATATTATAGTATGTCATAAAAGTGATAAAAAGTCATATTATAGTATGTCATAAAAGTGATAAAAAGTCATATTATAGTATATATTATAGTATATATTATAGTATATATTATAGTATATATTATAGTATAGTGTGTATGTTGAATAAGTATAATAAGTCATATTCTAGTATATATTATAGTATATATTATAGTATATATTCTAGTATAGTGTGTATGTTGAATAAGTAAAATAAGTCATATTCTAGTATATATTCTAGTATATATTATGGTATAGTGTGTATGTTGAATAAGTTGCTGCTCCGACCTTCGGGTGCGTCATTCTTCCTCCGAGTGACTCATCTTCATCACAAACCATCTCTGACTGCCTGCGTACTGACGTCACGCTCAGAGCGTCAGACAGCGTGTGTCGTGTTCCGTGTTTCACAAATAAAACAAACGCCTTTTTCCTGCGGTCGCCTCGTGCAGTCTGCGGTGTTTCCTGAGTCAGGTGAGTCACGCGGAGCCCTGCTGCTCCAGGTTACACGCACGTGCTCTCTAGTGCGGTTTATGTGCGGGGGGAACTGCGGGGTGAGTCGAGCTGAGTTGAGTAAAGTGTGAACGGCTCGTCTGTGTGATCCTCCAGCCCGGGGACGGTGCACCGCTCCCGGCTAACAGGGACCCATCTGCGGCCACGGCGGTTACCGGTAACCGTCTGGATGGCGGAGGCTGTGACATCATCCACGTTCACACAAACTTAGGAACATCTCGTATGTCCAAAAGGCTAAAAAGTCATATTATAGTATGTCATAAAAGTGATAAAAAGTCATATTATAGTATGTCATAAAGTGATAAAAAGTCATATTATAGTATGTCATAAAAGTGATAAAAAGTCATATTATAGTATGTCATAAAAGTCATATTATAGTATGTCAAAAAGTGATAAAAAGTCATATTATAGTATGTCATAAAAGTGATAAAAAGTCATATTATAGTATGTCCAAAAGTCATATTATAGTATGTCAAAAAGTGATAAAAAGTCATATTATAGTATGTCATAAAAGTGATAAAAAGTCATATTATAGTATGTCCAAAAGTCATATTATAGTATGTCAAAAAGTGATAAAAAGTCATATTATAGTATGTCAAAAAGTCATATTATAGTATGTCAAAAGTCATATTATAGTATGTCAAAAAGTGATAAAAAGTCATATTATAGTATGTCAAAAAGTCATATTATAGTATGTCATAAAAGTGATAAAAAGTCATATTATAGTATGTTGAAAAGTCATATTATAGTATGTCAAAAAGTCATAAAAAGTCATATTATAGTATGTCCAAAAAGTGATAAAAAAGTAAAATAAAGTCATATTATGGTCTGGCTCGGAGCTCTGCGGCCGGGGCAGTAGCCCTCCTGTTGTCCTGGGTCAGATTTGACCCGTTATTAAAATGTCTATATCAGAAATAGTTTCTTTTTAACCAGAATAACCGGATGTTTCCCTACAGCTCCTCACCAGTCCAGCTAACCATCACCGTATACTTTCATTACATTCTGAAGGTTTTCTTCAGTTTTATAGCATTTGAAAAAAGAATTGTGAACATTATTGTGACTAAACTCTGACATCTACCAGTGAGTGTGATTACTCATCAGCATACACTCTAATATTAGTCCAAATAATTCATCATTTCTGCTTTTCAGACTCAAACATTTGGTATAATTTCCTGTTAGAAGAGGTTTATTGACCATGAATTCCTAAAATAAGTGTAACAGTAGTGGGAATAAGTTGGTGAGTGGCGCGTATACAGTACTGGAGGAGGTGGACAGACTCGTCAACAGTCCAAAAAAGGACAAAAGACACAAAGAAGTGTTAATTTTCTGTTTTGACCTTTGAGGAGAAGGCGTGCACGGTTGGCGTGGAGACACCACCAGGGTTAAGCAACCAGCTAGAGCCTTGCCCCCCCCCCCCCCCCCCCCCCCCCGATACCTCTGAATAAATATCATGTGACGTCTACTTCTTTATATTTTGACGTACTCTGTCTCTTATTTTAACCTGACGACACGTTTCCTGGCTCCAAGTCTGACAACAAGCGTCATACAAAGAATCATGGAAACAACAACAGCCCATAAACATCAAGACTAATTCTTAGTGTGTGTGTGTGTGTGTGTGTGTGTGTGTGTGTGTGTGTGTGTGTGTGTGTGTGTGTGTGTGTGTGTGTGTGTGTGTGTGTGTGTGTGTGTGAATAAAAGAATTACAAAACATAACGGATACAGTGAAGTAGACATGAATATATTTATTTATTCTACAAGTTGTTAATATTTTTCTTTTCCTGAGACTTTGTGTAACGTTGCGTAACTTCCGGTCCTCGCTGCTTCCTGTTTATATATTTTTTTGCCTCATTTATTTTGTAACAGGATTTATTTGACATTTGATTTATTTATTAAAGTATTTTATTGTTTTTATTTATTTTTATTCATTTTTTTCACTTTTTTTCTTCTTATTTTTGTATATATTTCTTTAGTTTCTTATTTATTTATTTATGCATTTTTATTTACTTTTATTTATGTATTTTCTTATTTATTTTTAAATCAATTTTTTGATTTATTTATTTATTTATGTATTTATTTCATATTTATCCCGTTTTTATTGGAGACATATTTGAATGAAATAATAATGTCAGACTTAGTCTGGACTTGGTTCTGGTCTGTAGTGACTTGTGTTATTGTTTTATTGTTGTTGTTTTCTTGTGTTATTGTTGTTGTTTTCTATTGTTATTGTTTATTGTTGTTGTTTTCTTGTTGTAGTATTCAGCAGCAGCATGTCGACCACGTCCCAGAAACACCGGGACTTCGTGGGCGAGCCGATGGGAGACAAGGCGGTGACGGCGCTGTCGGGGATCGGAGAGATTCTGGGGAAGAAGCTGGAGCAGCAGGGCTTCGACAAGGTGGACGCAGTACTACACAATACTACACAGTACTACGCTATACTACACTATACTACATTACACTACACAATACTACGCTATACTACGCTATACTACGCTATACTACACTATACTACATTACACTATACTACGCAATACTACGCTATACTACACTATACTACATTACACTATACTACGCAATACTACGCTATACTACACTATACTACACAGTACTACGCTATACTACACTATACTACATTACACTACACAATACTACGCTATACTACGCTATACTACGCTATACTACACTATACTACATTACACTATACTACGCAATACTACACTATACTACACTATACTACGCTATACTACACTATACTACATTACACTATACTACACAATACTACACTATACTACGCTATACTACGCTATACTACACACTACTACACTATACTACACCGTACTACGCTATACTACGCTATACTACACCGTACTACACCGTACTACGCTATACTACGCTATACTACACTATACTACATTACACTATACTACGCTATACTACACTATACTACGCTATACTACACTATACTACATTACACTATACTACGCAGTACTACACTATACTACGCTATACTACGCTATACTACACTATACTACATTACACTATACTACGCAATACTACACTATACTACACGATACTACACTACGCAATACTATACTACGCTATACTACGCAGTACTACGCTATACTACGCTATACTACACAGTACTACGCTATACTACACAATACTACGCTATACTACACTATACTACGCTATACTACACAGTACTACGCTATACTCCGCTATACTATACTACGCTACACTACACTATACTACGCTATACTACGCTATACTACACCGTACTACGCTATACTACGCTATACTACACTATACTACATTACACTATACTACGCTATACTACACTATACTACGCTATACTACACTATACTACATTACACTATACTACGCAGTACTACACTATACTACGCTATACTACACTATACTACATTACACTATACTACGCAATACTACACTATACTACACGATACTACACTACGCAATACTACACAATACTACACAGTACTACACTGTACTACACTATACTACGCTATACTATACTATACTACACTATACTACGCTATACTATACTATACTACGCTATACTACGCAGTACTACGCTATACTACGCTATACTACACAGTACTACGCTATACTACACTATACTACGCTATACTATACTACGCTATACTACACTATACTACACTATACTACGCTATACTACGCTATACTACGCTATACTACGCTATACTATACTACACTATACTACACTATACTACACAATACTCCGCTGTACTCCACTATACTACACAATACTACACTATACTACAGACAATACTACACACTACTACACTATGTGTAGTACTCAGTTCTTCGTGTATTTCCGTGTGTGTAGTACTCAGTTCTTCGTGTATTTCCGTGTGTGTAGTACGCAGTTTTTCGTGTATTTCCGTGTGTAGTACTCAGTTCTTCGTGTATTTCCGTGTGTGTAGTACTCAGTTCTTCATGTATTTCCGTGTGTGTAGTATGCAGTTTTTCGTGTATTTCCATGTGTTTAGTACGTAGTTTTTCATGTATTTCCGTGTGTGTAGTACTCAGTTTTTCATGTATTTCCGTGTGTTTCAGGCCTACGTGGTTCTGGGTCAGTTCCTGCTGCTGAAGAAGGACTCTGATATGTTCACCGATTGGCTGAAAGACGCCAGCGGCGCCAACACGCGCCAGGCGGGAACCTGCGCTCAGTGTCTGAAGGAGTGGTGTGACGCCTTCCTCTGAGACTCCTCCTCTTCCTCTTCCTGCTCCTCCCCGGCTCGCTCA
>CM042437.1:679433-681933 GCA_023631565.1 Gymnocephalus cernua | reverse complement strand
TTACATGGAGTCTGGCTCTATACACGCTAAAAGTCCTGATTATTTACATGGAGTCTGGCTCTATACACGCTAAAAGTAGTGATTATTTACATGGAGTCTGGTACTACACACGCTAAAAGTAGTGATTATTTACATGGAGTCTGGCTCTATACACGCTAAAAGTAGTGATTATTTACATGGAGTCTGGCTCTATACACGCTAAAAGTAGTGATTATTTACATGGAGTCTGGCTCTATACACACTAAAAGTAGTGATTATTTACATGGAGTCTGGCTCTATACACACTAAAAGTAGTGATTATTTACATGGAGTCTGGTACTACACACGCTAAAAGTAGTGATTATTTACATGGAGTCTGGCTCTATACACGCTAAAAGTAGTGATTATTTACATGGAGTCTGGCTCTATACACGCTAAAAGTAGTGATTATTTATATGGAGTCTGGCTCTATACACGCTAAAAGTAGTGATTATTTACATGGAGTCTGGCTCTATACACGCGAAAAGTCCTGATTATTTACATGGAGTCTGGCTCTATACACGCTAAAAGTAGTGATTATTTACATGGAGTCTGGCTCTATACACGCTAAAAGTAGTGATTATTTACATGGAGTCTGGCTCTATACACGCTAAAAGTAGTGATTATTTACATGGAGTCTGGCTCTATACACACTAAAAGTAGTGATTATTTACATGGAGTCTGGTACTACACACGCTAAAAGTAGTGATTATTTACATGGAGTCTGGCTCTATACACGCTAAAAGTAGTGATTATTTACATGGAGTCTGGCTCTATACACGCTAAAAGTAGTGACTATTTACATGGAGTCTGGCTCTATACACGCTAAAAGTAGTGATTATTTATATGGAGTCTGGCTCTATACACGCTAAAAGTAGTGATTATTTACATGGAGTCTGGCTCTATACACGCGAAAAGTCCTGATTATTTACATGGAGTCTGGCTCTATACACGCTAAAAGTAGTGATTATTTACATGGAGTCTGGCTCTATACACGCTAAAAGTAGTGATTATTTACATGGAGTCTGGCTCTATACACGCTAAAAGTAGTGATTATTTACATGGAGTCTGGCTCTATACACACTAAAAGTAGTGATTATTTACATGGAGTCTGGCTCTATACACGCTAAAAGTCCTGATTATTTACATGGAGTCTGGCTCTATACACGCTAAAAGTAGTGATTATTTACATGGAGTCTGGCTCTATACACGCTAAAAGTAGTGATTATTTACATGGAGTCTGGCTCTATACACGCTAAAAGTCCTGATTATTTACATGGAGTCTGGCTCTATACACGCTAAAAGTCCTGATTATTTACATGGAGTCTGGTGGGTTTGGGAGTACACTGTGCAGTTCAGCGTGCTGACAGCCGGGTGGCGCCATCTCACCTCTTTTAGATGCGTCGATGTAATCGGCCACTCGGACGGTTCCTCCCGTCTTCTCCTCTGAACACAAAAACATCAGAACCAATCAGACGCTCACAAACCTCCAACACATGACTCACACACATCATCATTTATACGTCTTGACGATGTCACAGGTTGCAGGAAAAGCATAAATATTAAAAAATATTAAAAATGTTCTGGCTGCATTTACAGGCAGAACATTTTCATGGAGGATGAAAGCTGCCAAAATAAAACATTTTTTAAAAATAAATGACTCAAATAAATTGATAATAATTAAATATTTATTTTTATTTTTTATTTAAAAAAATTAAATAAATCAATTGAAAATAAAATGCTACATAAATAAATTACTCAAATAAATGAAATGCCAATTAATTAATTTATAAAATGTGACAAACATTGAAATTATTTACCTTTGTATTAATTAATTTACTTTTCTATTTAATTTTAACAATATTTAATTTTATTTTTAATTTATTTACTCATTTTTAAATAGATGAAATATTTTATTAATTGAATTAAAAGAAAAAAATTGTTTTTGTTTTAATATTGTTTTTTTAATTGCATATTATTATTATTATTATTGTTGATTTATTTACATTTATTTAGTCAATTATTTAAATTACAAAATATAATAATAATAAAAAAACATTAATAAATGAAACAAAATCATACAAATAGATAAATAAATGGGAAATTGAAATTGGAAAGTTTAGTTGTAATTTTATTTTTTGGGTAATTAATTTATTTTATTTTGATTAACAGTAACTGAGTAAATGTACTTAGTTACTTTCCACCGTCAGACTTCTGGAGCTTTTACAGAAGTCAAACTTTAACTCCTGTGTCCATGTTTTCTTCTGATGCTTCAAACAGTTACATAAACATCAGAGATCATTGTTATTGTTGTTAGCATCAGCATTAGCATTAGCATTAGCATTAGCATTAGCGCGGTACCGATGAGGCCGAGGTCGACGGCGCGGTCGTAGTAGTACGAGAAGGCGTAGAAGTCGACGTCTGCAGCCTCGGACGCCTTCACCACCTTCCTGTACAGAACCTTCTCCACTTTGGTCAGACA